>DWTF01000454.1:0-11999 GCA_018250225.1 Udranomia kikkawai
TTTAGATAATGAATAGAATAATAATAGAACAATATAAATAAATATAGTTTTACGTTGAGTTTTGCTAGCTTTTTTACTATATTCTATGTACGAAGAAAAGTTACAGTCCATTTTATTAATTTTAGTGGAAACGAAAATTCGCCGACAAGGGTATACTAAACGAGCAATGGCCTTATTATGACGCGATGGCGAAGTACATAGAGAGACACGATCGTAAAATAAACAAGGCATTGAAACCAAAACCGAGGCCCGTGAAAGATGAGAATTTGGACGACGTCGACAGAATAAGTGACGATGAAGTCGAGGAAGACATGAAACTAACGGATTTGAAGCAAAAGCTCCAAGTAGTGAGACCTAAATCTGAGTATTCGGACATAAATTACTGCAGAGCGTGCGCCAACGAGGACGCGAGTCTGAATATTTTCAGCGACAAAGACGACGATGGCGTAGATTTAGCCGAGAAGTTGAAGATAATTGCTGGTGTCGAGGTAATAACGTAACACTTTCTCACAAGTTATAAATGTCTTTCTTTGTTTGTTAGTTTAACGCTCAGTTGCGCAAATATCTCTTATAGATTTTGGTATATTTGCAAATGTAGATGGTAAATTTTATTAGAATGAAAAAGAAATAGATGTCCCCAAAAGCTGTTTTTTGGCGATTAGGATTATTGACTTTTTTTGTTGTATTTCTTTTCTTTATTTCTCTTTCCCTTTCCTCATTTAGCTCATCCATATGAAACGCTGTGAAATAAAAATTGAGAAATCACAATTCATTTTCTTAATAAATTTACAACCGTTCACTCTTTCTAAATAAGGAATTATTGTTTAAGGTAAATTCTGCAGATAACCTACCATCACAAATCTGTATAAACTGCGCTAGGGAATTAGAAAACGCATACAAGTTCAGAAGAAAATGTCAAGAGTCGGAAAAAAAGTTTCGAAGTAGTGAAATTGAATACAGTATCAAAACAGAAGATCACGCCGAAGAAACTATACGAGCACGAGTAGATGTTGATGAGGACCACGACGACCAAGGAGACAGTCACTACGACGATCCGCCCAGCGACCCCGAACCGAAGAGAGAGAGGAAACCATTAGTGAAAACGGAGGGAGGGAGGGAGAGAGGGAACGTCAACAAAACGAGCAAGAAAGTCCGCAAACTGAAGTACCACTACTGGAAGGTGTGCGAGATCTGCGGCAAGTACACCAGGAACCTCGTGAGCCACTTGGACACGCACTCGATGAGCAAGGAGCACGCGTGCACGGTGTGCGACAAGAAGTTCAAATTCCGGAGCGGGCTCCTCATACACAAGGCGATTCACGACCCCACGCCCAAGAAAACGTGCGAGATCTGCGGCAAAACGTTCCACGTCATAGCGCAGTATAGGAAGCATTTCGTGTATCACGCGAACGAAAGGAAGTTCGGCTGCGACACCTGCGGGAAACGGTTCAACACGATGGACATCCTCAGAGTACATATGCGGATACACACCAATGAACGGCCCTTTACGTGTGACGAATGCGGCAAAACGTTCCGTACGGCCGGCTGCGTCGGCAGACACAAACGAATCGTACATCGAAAAGTTCGCTCTTGATAATAATTTGTGTAGCTATGATTTATTTATGTGTTAAGATTAAAATATTTCAAAGTAAGTCGATTTTATATTGCAATTGTTACATTCTGATATAATTTATTTATTAAAGTCTTTATTGAAATTTCGATTGTTTCATTTGAAGTCATATAAATGCTCTAAGGAATCTGTTTATTAACTTCAATTTTAATGAGATTATCATTACTATTATTTTGTAAATATGTTACACTTCTATTGAACTCATAATAGGTATACAGTTTATCTATTTAACTGTCGAGTAGGTACACACTAGCGATAACTTATGCTAACCTTAATTCAAATTTACATTGAACCTAAGATAAATCATGCAGTTTCTTAAGTCCGTTAGATTTGTTATGATGGCCTTTTTCGTATAATATGGTGTTATATTTAGACGAACAAAAATCGCTAATGAATGTGTCATCGGAGATAGCGACAGGCGCCCGCCTACATTATCTTTTCTATTAACTTAACCGAAATATGAGGAGCAACGTCCTTATACTTTCCACTTTTATCTCGAGACGTATTACGATGTTTGCATTCGGATCAGACGAATTGATTTATTCGGCCATTATGATAAACCAGACGCTGGCAGTCAAGACGGTAGCTGGGGGATGTCGAGTGACCGATTGTCCGAAAATAAGGCCCCACTTAACCCTACGGAATGTCGATCAAGCTCACGTCAGTGGGGCATAATAAACAGGCGCATTCGTTCACCCGCGCGGTGCACGGCGCCTGCGCAACTCCACAAAGTTCATCGCTCAGCTCGCTCCAGTCAGTCAGTCCGCGGTCGACTGCGTGCGCGTGCGCTTCCTTTCGTTACTGTTATAGATCACGGTTGCCGTTCGCACTCCGATACAAAACTAATAAGAACATCGTGCTTCATAGACTAAATTAGAATTATAAGGGGCGAGATGGCGATACTCAATATGGTGAGAGCCCATTAAAATTTACTAATAGAACAACTGCTAATGCGTGCATAATGAGATTGGAATATAATAAGGGTGTGTGTTGAGGGATCTGTCACATCGATGATTAATGAATGAGATTATAAAGCCTTATAGGTTTTCTCTCCTTCAGTTTCTTTGTCATCTATAATTAAAAGGGGTCCAATTATGTTTATATGCTAAAGGTGCGTTATTTATTTTACTTTGCTTCTTTTTTTCGTTTAATCTTAGTTCAAATAATCATTCGTGTAGTAACCTACTTATCAATAGTACAATGTTAGATGTTAATGAACCCTTAATAATAACAAACAGTAGCACTGTATCAGTCATTAATTAGCTAACCGGTTCGGCGTTTGAAATAAGATAATTATCTGAGCTTAAAAGCACTCTTCTAATCACGTGTTGCGTAAATTCTATATACGTACCTACCTTTCAAAGTGCAATGCTGTATGTTTAGTTATATACCTTTTATATTTATGTTACTATTAGGTGATTGTGTAAACGCACGAAATGGTAATATATAAGAAAAAATTACGTCAACTTTAGATTATTGTGTTTATTAATAGTTCTATTACCAATAATCATCATCATCAAGTGACTAAGATCATGTCTTAGGTATACGTAAATATACACAACTTAGACCTAAACCGAAAATATATTCGACGTTCATAAAATCAATTTTTGAAGTCTAAAGGTATACTTACCGGGTACTTTTATTTGTTTACTAAATAGGCACAAATTGGTAAATGTGATACACAACTCGCTTAGTTTTAAGAATAATGAAAATGTTGTACGAAATACGGAAAGGAATAATAAATTGGGGTTGGATGTAGGTAAGATAAGTAATCAATGTTTACTGCAAGTGAACAAAGGCAATTCGCATCTCGCATTTGGGATTGCAATTTTTCAAAGCATTATGACGGTGACGCATGTTTTTCTCCGTTTGTGTGTAAAGGTTTTTTAACATGTACCCGTTATTAAAACAAAAGAAGCTGCCGCAAAGCCACAAAGTATATGGATTACACTTGATTAAAACTCAAATACCCGTGAAATGAATGTATTCTGAAAGTTTATACAGAAGAAACAAATCTTTTTAATTACAATCTAGCCTACTTATTATGTAGAGTTTGATTACTGAACGTGTGCATAGTGCATTGTCTGTTCTATTTAAGTTATGCAGGAAGGTAGAAGCGTGCATGGATTATGCAGCGTGCCTTGATGATGAGCTATCTATAGAGTTGTGTCTTGGGGTGTTTGGGAGTTAGATGGGAGGATGGGTGACCGCTATGGCTAACTTCATGCATACTTTCAAGGGAATTTGTTTTTAATTTTGTTGAAGGCCTCTCAGAAGATAAGAAAACGGTTTGACAACCAGTGTCTCCATTCATTGACATTGTATTTTTAATTTGTTGGTAAAATCCTTTTATCTTGTGGTGTGATATCACTTTTTCCTAAAGGGGTTGCAGCTAGCGTGTGCGATTTTGTTACGTTTGTTTAACATTGTAAGGGCTAGTAATTTTTCACTTATAGAGAATCATAGTGTAGTGGGCACTCTATTTACAGTAAAAACCCAAATTTTGTAAAAGTATCATTAGGTACGTATTAATAAATTTATACTACTATCTGTTTATTTCTTTTGGTAAAGAGTGTAGCTTAGTTACTATGGTTTTAATTATAGATTCTACTAGTAAAACAATCCAGACTAACCAAACTACGCAGGTTCCGCGTTGGGAATTAAAAGCTTTGTGCATTTGTGTGATTTATCTGGATTCCGGCCAAGGTCTGCACTTAGCATTTCAGTACCTAAACTCCTTTCCCTTTGTCAGGTCACGTCATCGCCGTTACACCTAAATACATGTCGTTAATGAAACACACAAGTTACCATGAGTAATTAGATACAAGCAGAAGAGTCTACCCTTCGCTTTTCTATGAGACTATTCTATACTACACACAAACGATCTCGACAATGTAAATGTTATATCCCACTGCTGGGAACGGATATTATTTCGGAAAATGCCCGACATGCTTCTCTAAAGCAAATTGCAAAATACCTGTCGTATTATATCGAAAATAAAAATGGTATATTCCACCACGCGAGCAAACTCAGGTTGAACGAAACGTTTCCCGTGCAACGTATGGTTTTGCTATTTAAGTCTAGGTACAACCTACGGGTTTAACCACTACATATGAATACCTACTTCTACGCTTATGATATTCTTCCATCCTCTTACATTGGTAAATCACAATGATACAACAATCTTTAATTAACCTTTATGCAACATCATTAACTTTTAAAACTCAAAGAAACATGATTCCTCAGTTTAACATACAAGTAATTAATTCAAAACTCGCATATACTAACCAGATGGAGATTAACGATAATGTTAGTTGCAACATCACAGAAAATATCAATAAGTCATCGCCACATTAAAGACATTGAATTAATAAAAACGCATTTAATTTATGGCCCATCATTAAACTGTTCAAGATATGTGCATCTTAGATCAATCATTAAACCCGAAAACACCCACGTTCTATAAATACTCATTAGTTGTGATCACAGCTTCCACCTACTAGTTTTTGAATTTTATAGTCTAATCAATATCACTTGTAAGTAATATTCAATCTTATATTAATTATAAGTGGTATTACGGAATTATACTATAAAATTTATCAAGAAGATACTCCAATTTACGGGTTAAGAACTAAACTTAACAAAAATAGATAAAAATAAAAAACAGTGTAAAAGTATTGAGCTGGTCGCAAATTCAAGCCTAAAGGAAGTTCTATATCTATAATAGAACATGGTTATGGTTATACATGTATCCCAATTAGTTTCTAGATATCAGCTTATCCCTATTAATTTGGGGAACGTTACACGTGTTTCATCTCAGCTGGGGAGCCGCGATTGTTGGCAGATATAAGCGCTCCCCTAGAACTGCATGCCTAAAATATTTGCGGCGTTTGCAAATTCGGCTTCAGCTGCAGTGCCCGCGTAACCTGAGTCGCAGAAATGTGGAACGCAACCGTTCGACACATATTTGAGTCTCATTGTATAGTTTCTCATCGTATCTCATCTACGTAGGATACATACCGACTTAAGGTTTTAGTAAATCTAGCTAGATAGTGCCGTATGCACTGATAACTGACCAATGAAGACGGTACAACGGCATTTGATGATGGCAAAGCTTTTCCTTGTCCGGCTACAGAGACATCACCATCACACCTAAGTATATCTGTTTTATAACACCAGTGTTCTTACTGCTTTATACTGGTTAGAAGGTGTAAGACACTTAAACGAGGCGTTTCAACTTAGTCCTCAGAACAACACATCTATAGTCGACCTAAGAAAGAACTTCCATCCTGTCTGTGATTTATTATATTATATGTATCTTACAGGTCATCTAACTCATTTGCTATCTCAATTTTATAAAAGAAGACTAATAATTGACCGATGTAATATGTACAACGGCAATTGAAGCGTAAATCCAAGATAGTCACACTTTAAAATACTGTGATTTAATCAATATAAGTGCTGGTTGATGAAAATGCGTAGGTCGGTCCATTAGTTCGACACACAAACACCAAACAAACAGGGGCTAAACGTTTAATAAATGGTCACAGAAGTCAATTCAATGTAAGAACTTATTGGCCAAACTATCCGAAGTGTTTTGAAAGTCATATTCATTTAATATTGGTCATTTAACAACACTGCGGATTGTAGGTACGTAGTTCAATTTATCGTTCAGTGCCTATTTATAAAATTTGACTCCAAATCGTAAGTAATTAGCAGGTCAAGCTACTTACAGATCACATATTATGATAAAAGATATCAATAAACAAAAACTTCAACATAACGGCGGCCCGTTACACCATGAAGTCAAAGTTCTCAAAGATTTATACAACCGAGGATCTAGGATTTTTAGTTGGGGCAAAAACCGGCCTGCCCCCCCTGGATCCGGGCCTAGATGTATCACGTCCACAAATCCCCAGATAGTCAGTTTTACCATGATATGACTCACATTTTAGAAGAGATTTGCTAATTTTGGTAAAGGGGCGCCCAGGATGCTAAATCGCAATTTATTCGAACGTCAATAGGTCATTACGTTGTGAAGCTTAGATGATAATAAAAAGAACAAAATGTCTATATAATATATACCTTTTCATCGGTGGGGGTACGTGTTCATGCAACATTTTTCAAAAGTATAAAAAGAAGTGTTGCATGGGCATACTCAAGCGCGTTAGATATATCATCGATGTCCAACGTATTTTGAAGAATGTATGTATGTTATTCTGATTGTTCCAGTGGTAGGGGTGGTCGTGCTATTGTCGTCACTCTCAAATTGTCAGATTAGTGGAATATACACGTTTCAGCATGTATCTAACTCAACTACATTAATATACCGCGCTGTAGTAAATCCCGAAATCCCCGCTTGGGCTCCCCTACCTGTAATGGAGGGTTTTTGACCAGCAACAATTTTAAGAAATTTAGTTTTTGACCAGCTTGCTTCTCTTAACCAAAGTGAGGATGTATAAAATTATTATGGCTAAACCTTTCCGAAACTTTCCTTTTATTTCTTTGTGATTCATTTAATATAATTGGTTAATGATGATGATGAATAAAACGTTATGCTAAAAATGTGTCCTTGTCCCCAGAGACTTTGCTGGATATCCGTTGCAGTAGTTTTATTATGGAGTACACAAACACAAGCTCGGGATGTAACGTGAGTATCTACTCGTATATTAAAACCCGTATATTCCTATAACTTTGTATACGACTTCTATGTGGGTGAGATACTCTATATGTATGTATCCAGCTCATTTCAGTTATGATCTATGTGATACCTAGTATCTAATATAGTCATGCAAGTTTGAGTCCAAGGTGCAATGTCGTATACCTACTAGATGATACACACATTCAAAATTTTTGAATGTATATCTCTAGGATAGAGTCGTTCTAAATCTTTGCGTAATTCGCGTATAACATACATGTTAACAAATTCGTCGACACCGATTTGTCAGTCAATATTAAGATCAATTAATATGTAGTTTGCTACAAAGATTGACGACTCGTAATTAATGATACGTGATATCATTCGTATCGCATGTCTTTTAATAATCGTGAGTGACTATGATTTATTGAATTTAAGAGTGACTAGATCTCTAGTGAGTATCAAAAGACGGGTTCATCGACGAAAGTTCAGGGTTTTCGCATAACTTCATGAGCGTTTCCGAGCCATTTTCATAACATCCTAATCAGTGGCGGATTTACAAATTTTGTCGCTAAAAAATATGCCGAGTTTACTTGGTCGACCTTTTTTTTATATTTAATATTAATTAGTATTAAAAGAACGTAAGACCGAAACTCGGGTTAGGGAATCCAGCCGCTGGCCCATATTGTATTTAACAGAGTCATTATGCAGTCATAAAAGACAGTGCACATTGGCATAGCATATGGATATGTTCGTAACATTGAATTTTTTCTCATTTTTTATAACCTTGTTCAGAACTAGAATGATTTTAACCCGTGTGCAAGAACCCTATGTAGGGTAGGTCACTAGGTTTTCAAAAGCCGACAAAGAAACCAAGTCTCGTAAACTACTATAAAAAAACTTTGCCCACGTCAACTTAATTAACCCTGTGTCGCTCCGTGCTTGCGAGCGCTTGTGGATAAAGCTTTAAAACTATATTATAAAACCTTTATCTGTCGAACAGAACCTATATTTAATATATTTTTTTACTTTTACATATAATTTGGAAAGTATTTATTTTTTCCTAAAACTTTTTTTCCGGTACTTGAACTAAAAAAATTGCAACAAAAAGTTAAAGCAAGACTAAAGCAGTCTACCCAATACTCAATCTGTACTCTATCTACTATTTTGTCTATTTCGAGCTCGAGTGTTGTATCATCTGTTTAAACTTAGTCAATATAAAACTAAATAAGTAGTAAGTAAAGACAATAAAGCAATTGCTAGTACTACTACTTGTAAACTTCACGCGGAGCTTTGTAGAGTAGCAATGTGCTATACTCCATTGTTTTTTCTTTTTTCTGCTCCTTGCCATCCACTCCTAGAAGTAGGCCACATGTCCAGCCTATCTCCATTCTAGTGTTGCGATTCTGTTCCCGGTATCAATAGAGTAGACCTTCCATGTAGTATGGCTTCCATGACACAAAAATAATAATAAAGTTGAAGTTAAAGCAGTTTGTTTACGTAAAACCAAGTGCAGAAGATATTATAAATGATACATAGGTTCATATAAGCTATCTTTTTCATTTAAGAATTCTATTGAATAGCTATTTCTATTAAATACATTTCTGACTTCCTTTTAAATTTGTATATATCTGAAAAGATTTTACAAAGGCACAATGTCGAAACGATTGCAAGAGGAAGCGCGTTAAAAGAAAAATAAAATATTTAATCCCCTCATAATATTAATAGTCATGCCGAGATCACATCCGTTATCCCGCCGTTTATTGACTGTAAATAGAATTTTGTTATGGTTTATTTTAATCTCGGAGCATTGATCTTATTATGATGGCGTGGGATTTTATTAGTGTGGAGGTGTTAATCTATTATTTGACGCGTAAATTATTCATTTATAATGTTTCTTATTTAATGTTTTTTTATCATCCTAAGATAATGCGATTCCATCTCGATTCAGACTCAGGCTCCATTCAACAAATGCTATAAAATAAGATTCCTTTGTACATACATAAGCTTCTAAGAACTTAATATATATATTTGTAATAAATGCAAATCTATCATCTGAATATTGTAATTTCACCATTCGTGAAGGATCATTAGTTATGACTTTTTAGACGGAAGTGCGTTTATGCGATTCGTTGTTCGAAGCGGGTGCATTCACTATCAACAATCTTGTGGATATTTTTAATAACGCTCGACCGTCATGTTTGTTTATTTTATATTTTGTTTGTTTGTTTGCATTGAATAGGCCCCGAAATTGCTGGACCGATTTGATTTGATTGATTTGACAATATCTACAAAAATGTCAATACAAAAAATAGTTCCGTCACAATAACTACATTTTCAGGTTAAAGTATGCAATAGTTACGTTGGCACAAACTAGGTACCATTATTTGTACATAGGTATTAATCCTTATCCAAATAAATCACCTCGCACCCAATGATATAACTGTACTAGGGCGGGGATGGGAACGGGGACGAAGATGGGGACCAGGGGATAATTCTGAGGCTGTACGCACTTCGTACAGCCGGTCAGCTAGTTTTGTATAAAATTGGTTGGTATGAATGGTTGAATGAAGCAAACTGCAAAGAAACGAAAAAAAAGCTGAAAATATAATTACGAATATTAATAAATGATACCTACATGTTCGGCACTATTATAAGCTCTAAAGAAATAAAATGTCTACAATATAATACTTTGAATATTATGCCTAGGTAATAATATGTAGTTTATAGGCAGACGAATATAATCCCAGCATTCCTGTTAACTAGGACTCGAGTTATAAATAACTCGTAACCCTACTTTTGTCGTGACATTAATTTATATAAATAAACATAACGTATAGAATTAAATAACGCAATTTGAGGAAATGCTTATTCATCTATACCATATAAATAAGATCGTTTAAGGTTTTTTCCAGTGAAGTTTGTTATATTTTTACGATACTATATAACTAAAAACTATTTTTAAAATTTCTGCCTGTCCGACAATTCTTTTTGCACTGGGAATCTCTGGAACGCCTGGACCGATTCTGATGGAACTTTCACTGAAAGATGGAGAAGTTCATAGTTATGATGTTTGTCTAAGCTAATCAACGAAACTACTGGACCGATTTTAATGAAATTTCGCACTGGTATGTAACTTTTTCCAACTTCTTTTATTTAATTTTCTATAGGACAAAGGCTCCAATAGATGGCGATGTTAGTTAATCTTTTTGTAACTCCTAACTTAGATAAGAAAGAAAACACTATGATCGATTTTTAATCTAATATGTCGATCTAAATTATTACGATAATAAATTAAGAATAGTAATTGCACCTCATACAAATTGGCCGTCGTCGGTTTGAATGTATGCGTGAGTGACAGGCGGATTTGGATTTTGGGCGGAGGTGACCACTTACCATCAGGTGGACCGCATGCTTGTTTGGTTCCTCAATTTTATAAAAAGAAAAACGTACAAATTCATTCACAACGACGAAAGATTCGACGTGAGGGCCCGATAAAGTTTATTTATTGTAGGTTCATCAATTAAATTTCTTTCATATAATCTCTATTCTATTTTTAACTGACATCAAATTCGTTTGTAAACATGAACGCAGACCTACTGTCACATGTAGTTACGTATTGCCACCTTTCTCCCGAACGCCGAACGTTTCTAATTCTAACTAAATGCCGTTTGTTTAAAACATAGGAAGGGTCATTACGCAACGTTTCGATGCGTTACACCGCAATCGATATTTTTGTTATGTAGACCCTAGTTAGAAGCATTATACGATAGTTATATGTTTTATGATTTTGAGGTAGCAAACGTGCATGCAGTCCTTCTGATGGTAACTGGTTACTGACGTCTGTAGTCAAACTAAGACACGATCGAAGTTCTTTCTCGGTCAACTACAAATGCGTTGCTATCCCTGAGGACTACATTTGAACGCCTCGGTTAAGTATGCCTCCATTCTTCATCATACACCCTTCAAACCAGAACACAGCAACACAAACACTGCTGTTATGAGGCAGAAATAGGTGTGGCGGTGATGTTTCCGGAGTCGAACCGTAAAAGGTTTTGCCACCTTCAAAATATGCCGGAGCCTACTCAGCCTAGTAAAGTCGCCACTGTAAAGAACGGTGATCGACACTTCGCATATCAAAACACTTTTTATTCAATATCCGTGATATGTTTTTGCATAAATCGTTGCATGGTTGTATTACAGGGCCCCAAGAGAACATGGCTTCTCGGTTAGATGTCTGCTTCCATCAACCTGAAATTGGTGAATGTAAGGCGAGTATTCCCAAGTAAGTGTAATCATTATGCTTTGTACTAATACACAAATAAACTTACTGATTTTAATTAAAGTTCGATTATTTAGATGATACTACACCTCATGTATTGTTATCAAGTGATAAATAATAAGCTATTGCCTGCGGCTTTGTTCGGGTTGTATTTTATATAGAATGGCAGTGATTTCCTAACTTGACACTAATCGTTATATTTTAAACAATTTATACAGTAGAAATATACTGATGCATACATCAGAATAGGACATAAGCTATTAATAGGCTAGCTTATGAGCTAGAGTACTATAAAGTTTTATCAAAATCCATTTAGTCGTTTTCGCATGAAAGAGTGAAAAACATGCTCACAAACTTTCGTTTATATTATTAGTAGGACACTGTAATACGTTAGCATTTAAGAAAGAAAAATAATATATATTTTTAACATTTCAGATATCACTACGATG
>DWTF01000455.1:0-11996 GCA_018250225.1 Udranomia kikkawai
CCTAGGTAGGACATTGGACACTATGCTTGTGATATAATGAAAGTAGAAATAACGGCTACAACCAAAAAAAACGACCTAAAATCAGTTTATGACAATACGAAATAATGCACTTACTTTCGAGTTATGCGTGTTACATAATTTATTACTAAAATTCGTACAAATCAACTATCGCGAATATCGCCGTGAATTAATGAACCTAATTATTTTATTTCAATTCGCTTTCGGTACCTACATAATCAACCGGTAAATGTTTCCGTAACGGATACACATAATTACGATTGCATAAACATCAAAATTGAATTATATAATTACTGGGAACTTTTATTTTATGATTAATTTGTTTTACCATTACTCATTTGTTTGAAATGTTTAAAGTCTGTGCATAGCATGATTAAATGCTAATTTGTCTATTAAACAGACATCGTATTGTGCTATCTGCTATTATACTTACTAACTTAATATCATTTTAACTACTGTTAAAAAATCGTGGAATTAAAAAAAGAGTTTTCTATATTAATTACATAAATGATAACTCAAGGATTTTTAAAAAAGTCATTTATTGCTAGCCTATATTGAAGCAGTTTGCTAAAAATGCCTACCATATTGTTTCGGAGAAAAAATCGTGGAACATAAACATTTACGATTCTTGAAACTTAATGAAACCTTCAGCGTGACTTTTCCTTATTTAAAAGAATGAATCACGTACGTAATCAGGTACGTAAAGTTTAAAAATTATGAGAATTTTCGTCGTTATGTGTACCTATATTTGAACCATTATACATATTTGAACCTTTATCTATCATAAAGTGTTTCTTAATTAAATTGAGTAGAAATAATACCGAAAGCGAAAATATTAGCCTTTTGAGCTTTTACGAATACATAAAAAACCTTCGAAAATTCCATTCTTCCTTTCATCCAACCTTACATTATATGTGTAGATTCTATTTATTAAGAGAAGTAGAGAGTTGTAGAGGTAGTAAAGAGAAGAATTTACACTATGTAAAATAACCACTGAAAAAAAATTTACGCACTTTCTTAGTCTTAGTCCTAGGGTCCTAGTTGACATAGACAGCAGTTAACCCAGAGCCTTTTCCAAAGGTTGTTGATCAATCCAACTTTGTTGTTACTATGTGTTTGTACTATGGATTTTGTTGGTACTATGGATACAAACAAATATCGTGCTACATACAAAGTTCGTGCTTTAGGTTAACCTGTGTCATGGGGCTAGATCCTATCTTTAGTGTGACATAAATGTTGCCTAACATATTAATCGTAAATGATATCATGAAATATGAGTCACTAATGTGAGTTCAGCCTTTTTAAAAAAAAAAAAAAAGTGTGTAAGACATCAAAATAAATAAATTTATATTTAATTAGAATTGATATGGTCGACAACTTGTTTCAAAACGTGCGAGTTAAGCGTGCAAAAGTTCGTATTTAATACTTAGTTATTTTCAGTTATTGAATATCGGGTAGAGAAAATAAAACACGAGTAATGTTTTACATTTTATATTATCTTACATTACATTAACTTATTAAGTCTTAGGCGTAATTAAACTAAGCTCCTCTTCTGCTTGGATGGCGCGCGCTCGTCAGAGTCCTTGTACCAGTCCTCGCTGTGAACAGAAAACAAAATAGATAAGGAATTATAATAAACTTAAGCAAAGATTTCTATAGTTAAATACGCCCTCGTTATAATGCGACCACGCTGAAATGTTTCCACCATGAAATGAGTAAGCTTACTCATTAAGATGAGATAGTATAGTAACCCTATTTTCTCTGTTCACCTTGGAATAATAAGCCACACACCAAATTCATGGACGTTATAAGAATGCTACTAAAATTATATTTCTATAAAAAGATAAATATTTAGGTCCACTATATATCTAGAATAATAAGTATGCCATAATACCTTTCCTTGACTTACATGGTATGAAGTCCGGTTGATATTCAGAGAATTAATATAAAACTAAGTGGTATTGGTAATTAGTCCTTAGCAGAAAATACTGAATTGGCTGACTTGAATAGCTATGAGTCACCAATAAGATATAAACCATTGCAATTATTCATTGACCGCTAAAGTTCTAGAAAGGTCGAAGTATATTCACATAGGACATATATCAGATTTCATTAAGGTAACAGTTGATAACTATTATTGAGAGCAAAAAATCTACCTACATGAAGCCTTCAAGTGGTTTTACCGTATTTGATAATGTTATTTAACATTGTACTGACGGTATCTTAATGATTTGGATATTCGCGCAATGATTGAATTGATTCCACGCGGACAAAAGCGCGGGAAAATGCTAGTAAAAAAAAACATTTGATTCTATTTTTAAAAATCCTTAATACTGACCATCCACGAACGTTCTCAGGGGCGTCACACTTCTGGGACTCCTCGTTGTAGACCTCTCCGACCTGGCAGCCAAGGTCACGGGGCTCGATGCCGTTCAGGCACACGTAGAAGCGCTGGCAGTCGTTGGGGTGAGGGAACTTGGGGTGAGCGATGGCCTGGCCCTGAGAGTCTACCTGCTGCTCCTTGGGGCACTCGAAACCATCCTTGGTCTTCTCTGTGGAAGAACAGTTTGTTAATATTGACTTGCTACTAAAACCTGGGCCGAGCTTAGCCGAGTGCTGATTGCTGCTATTTTAGTACCTGAACCATTATAACATCAAGTCGTGAAGGCAACGGCTTAAGTGAGTAAACATAGTATGATACGAGTCAAATAAGTAAGGGTTTTTGGTTCTGTACTGATCGTTACGAATTTTATCAGTGAATCACAATCCTAACGTTATATAGATGAATAAAATTACAGACTGCAATAGACATGTTCTACATTTCAACTAACAAGACAATAGCGTTTGATTTGATGAAATTTACGGCCTATGAATCAAGTAAACTATCTACAATCTTATTGCGAATTCCTATTTCTCCTTCATCTAGTTCCAATGAGTCACTACAACAGCGTAGTTGGTTCACATTGGGCTAGACTGCTATTTTTACTGTTCCCTCTATATGCTTGTCGCGAATGTATGTAATAATAATAATGTTTTGAAATAGTTCAGCACTTGCTGTTATTTAATAGGTATTTTATATAATTTCAATACGATTTCCTTCCAAATATTCCCAAACACGATGTATGTTCTTTTGAAGACGCGTGAGCGTTGCCGGCGAAAAAACCGGCAATTAAGATTTTTAGTTTGAGCACAGCGCTGTCTGAGACAGTCCGGTCCAATGTGAACCAACTCTTACGCGTTACAACAGTCGCCGTACCTATAAGTTAGTTACGTAGTAGCAGTAACAGGCTCTTTGTATTACATGTATCCGTGTCAGTGATTGGGTGAGAGGCAGCTGCTATATGTTAGCTACCTGTGGCATGTCGTATTTTTCGTGAATGCACCTCTAAGTACGATTTTACGTACCAAAGCTGTATCCAGGTCAATGATCAAGTATTGGCCAACTGTTAAAATCGTTGGTAGCGAATTGGTTTTATAACGATTTTATTGTCGAGCTATCGTGTCATAATGTTGTGACCTGCTATTAAACTTATTCTCCGAAATATGAAATAAGTAATTTTTTTCTCATTCTAGAAACTATGAATACATTATTGAAAGATGCAATAAGATGCAATTTTTTTCTCCATATCGATTTAAACTATAAATCAAGTTATATTCATGACTGGTCTTCTTATATGACTGGCCTTATTCAGGGTCTCACGAGTAATTTACTCATATACGCACATAAGTTCAAGAGCATTTGCTCTCCATATAAAATAAACGAAGATGTACTATCATTTTTAATTCTCGGTTTCAGCCACTCCCATCTTATCCTTACATATTATAAAACCAAGCTGTCTGTATGTATGTTTACGATTTTCTCAGAATCTACTCAATTCCATATATTCAATTCCACGCAATTCTTAAGGAAGGTTTAGGTTAATAATACATTGCAGTCTTATGTACATTAACTGAAATATAACGATTACTTTTGAAGCAATAAGAGAACAAGCGATTATTCAGTCAGCCAGATAGTTACTGCTGCCCATGAACATCTATAGTTAAACCGGACAGGATTTTCTGTCTTAGGTCAACTACAGATGCATTGCTACCCCTGAGGACTAAGTTGGGTCACCTTAATCTTGTGTGTCTCCTTTACTCCACACTTCAGTCACTTCAGGGTTTTGCCTACAGATGTAGGTATTGCTACCTCTAAGGACTAAGTTGAGCCTACACTGAGTTGAGTTGGACGCCACGGCTAAGTATGTCTTCCTGACCACGCCCTTCAAACCAGAACTCAGCAGCACGAACACTGCTATTATAAGGCCTATTCCTGCCTTGTGGCGGTGGTGCCTCCGGAGTCGAACCGCGAAAAAATTCTACCAACTCACTACCTCGATACCGTGTATTTGTGTTGCAGTGAATTCTTCAATTATTTTCGCAACTTACTCTCCTGTGTAGCGCATCCCTGTCTGCCCGCGGACTCGGGCCACACGCAAGTGCCGGAGTACTCATCGAAGTGCAGGCCAGCGGTGCACTTGACCTCGGTGACGTCACCCTCGATGCAGTTGAAGAAGATGTTGCAGACGGACGGGTCGGGGTGGGCGAAGAAGCCGTTGCGGCGCGGGCAGTTGCCGTTGGGTTTGGGTGGCTCTGTAAATGGATGTGCGTTGTAGTAATTGTAGGTATGTACTTAATATGCTAAGGGATGTGAGATGTAACACGATAAAAGAACCATAGTACCCTGTGTATGCCTACGTTGAGTTTTTTTCCAAGATTCTAAGTTAGCGATCACGATATATCTAAAGTACCAGGTACAAGATGTAACAATATATGATGTTAGCCTGTGTACACCTAAATAGTGTTTTTGTAAGATTCCAAGATTTTCTTAATTTAACGATCACTTGGTATATTTAGGATGTAACAATAGCATAATGTAAATGTACACGCAAAGTTTCCAAAATATGCCTAAGTCAACGATCCTAATAAAACTAAGTGGAAGTAGTATGAACTTAAAATGGAAGTCACACGTTTTTTAACGTTTTGCTAACGAATGGTTTTATTTATTAGTATGAACACTAAATCTTTTCTATTATTTTAAAATAGAATAAAAAATATTGTTTTATTGCCTGTTTCATAAATTGAAAAGAGCTGATCGAAATGAACAATTAGCTAAGAAATTACCCAACAACCAAAATTGCAAAGCACAAATAAAATCCAAACTTGTAGGAAATAAAACCTTTTTCAGTTTTAAAATTTTTTCGTCGACGAAAAAACCTGTTACGCATACAAAACTGTTGTAGAGAGATACCAAGGCGAGCGACGAAAACCACTTTTGAAATCGAATTATTATTGAAGCCAAATCGTTGCATCATACGTACAAACCGAACTTTCGATTCGGGGATGTGTATGATAAGGTAAACTGCTAGTCGCTGTCTTGTTCACATACATACATATACTAACAGTACTTTGCATGCGTAAAAAAATAAACGAAAAGATTCATATCTTTTATACAGGCCATCCATGGCTTATATAGAGATAGTATTCCCGTTATTTTGTACCTTAAGGGTTAAATCTTCACAAATCATACACTATATTTTTAATTATAACAAATAATTTAATTTCCATAATTTAACGATACACCGATTTTCATTATAAAGTTATGTCACTAAATATATAACTAAATGGTTTAGTTCTTGAGAATCTCATTAGTATTCTAGAAAAATCGGTTTTCATTAAACAAGAGTTCCCTAACTCTATATATTGATAGTCATTGCATAACGTTTAATCAACTGATCTTTATCGTTTAAAATGGACTCCTTGCAAATTGTAGACGACCTTCAAATCGACGTTTAGTCACCGAGTGTCGCATTTTATTTGTACTAGAAATTGCATACATTCTCAATCGGTCAGGTAGCGCATTCACTGTTGGCGCCAGAAGCAATGCTACTTACCTACTGCCCGCTTCCGGGGTCAGCACTTGAGACATATGTACGTGTTTTTTCATTTAGTGCAATTATATCTCTAGAATATATCTTCAACTTATAATTGGGTATCTAAAATTTAAATTTACTAAGCTTTTTGAATCGATTTTTCTATTTAACCATCTATTGTTTGAGTGACCGAATCTGATGGACCGGAACTTTGAAACAAACATGTCATTGACCATTTTAAGACCAAAGATATAAAATACATCTCAATTGTATAGCTTCAGTCAGTAAGTTATTTAATAAATTTCAAATGGTAAAGAGAGGGCGCGAGAGGCGTACAGAAATGTCGATATTCTGAATTACAACCTTTAATTACTCAAATAACAAGGACATGATCGTTGCTAGGCAACAATAATAATCGAAAGTTGTTATCTATTTTTAAATCAATAAATTAACTCTTACATACATACCTACGAAAGCGGCATATTTGCTCGTTAAAACTTGATACAGAGATAAAAATGTCGCATAGTAACAATATATCTAAAACTTTATTCTATTTTGAAATTGTTCCGATCTTAACCAATTCGCCTTGATCACTGTCCAGTTTCCCTTCACGATTAAAAAAATAATATCTATGGGTTTACGATACACTAGCTTATTTCTTAAAAAGTAGGGGACTTGCTTCTATAATACATGAGACATTCATATATTTCTACACAACGCAATATAGCGAAGTTATTCGTATTAAAGATAACAAGCACATTGATATATTTAATATGATAAGAGGACACCAAATCACTTAAAAAAGGAAGGAAGGCAATATACGCACTTAATCTTTGTTTATCGGACATTAAACTCTGTGTTGGTTTGAAAACCTTCAAATATTTTATCCATTAACCAGTCTGTACGCAAATCAATTGAGCTTAATATTTACGGCGCCAGAAAGTGACTAGAGGCCAGAAGTAGGATCAAAGGGATTCTAGTCCACCGTCCTTGGTCAAGTTGGTTGCCGACGATACACCTCCGATAACCTAGGCTCCATGTGAGACTTGTCATTACATTGCTAGTAACCAGTCGTACTAAAGCTGTATGAATCTCTGTGTCGCAATACAAAATGCCGCAGTTTCTTGCAGCCAAAGAACTACTTCACAATATGCTCAACATCTATTGTCTTTGAATTAAAATCTTTGGAATAATACCTAACATAAATGCGCTCTTTAGGTAGATAATCTACCGAGCGGTTCGTACCCATGTCACGGACGTCTGAGGTAAATTCTACATTCCTGGCAAGTCGCGCTCCTTTTTAGAATTACAAATTCCCAGACAATTGTTAATGTTTGCGTGTTACACTTGTATTTTTAACGAACTCCAAAACACGAGGAGATTATATTATTTTTAGGTGGTATCTTTATTTTTTACTAGGATGATAACATCCTTAAACCATCCTAAATTGCACTTCGCATGTTCATAAGTAATTTAGACGGTATCGAATTTTTCTCTATTACCATAGACAAAAATCCTATTTCATAGGCGTTTTTCAGTCTACGCCAACCAAATCTGAATCCATTTGACCAACTTCATCTTACAACAAACCACTTAACACACCAGCTAATTTTGTCTATAATTTGGCATTACACACTGATCGACCTGGAAAGTCAGCGATGTGTGTCCTAGGCGGTCAAAGGTGGACAGGACACTTTCACTTCTGGCACAGTTGCGGTGTGTGACCTCCAGATAATGTTGTATGCTCTATATGTTGCGCACAAACGATAGGTCACGTTGATAATGGTTTGTTAGTGTTCCAACGGGCCTTATGTTGTCATGTAACTCCGCCTTTTGTATGAGGTGGCAGGGCGTTATCGACTTCAAAATGCACCTATCTTTTGAGATTGAATTGAGTTAAAGCAGATTGTAGACGTAAATTTCAGGAGTTCTAAATAGTAGGGAGTAGTTAAAAAGATTTTGCTTAAGTACGTTTTTACAGTATTTATTGTAGTGACAATTTAATTTTGAGTGCATTATAATTCATTATACCTACGTATAGTATATTAGTCTTATAAAAAGTTATGCAAATAGGCGACGGTTCAAGGTTCAATGTAGACAAAATGTCCCAAAAACTTCTATTCTTCCTTATCAGACCAGGAAATTAATTAATTCATGCGAATATTTATAACATTCATAACACTCTAGATATTCAAACAAGTTTCATTTTTAAAATTTACAAAAATAACCTTGTATATGTCACCAGCGCTATGCACTAGTGTAAACTGTAAATCAAACAATTCCTGTAGTCAACAATCAAATGGATCGTAAAATGGTTATAATGTGATTCAGTAATGAATGTATTGACTATTTAATAACTTCTATCGACCAACTTTTAATTGGAAAGTCACCAATGATGTGTACAATCCCAAAGACTACAGAATATAAGGGCGCGATAATATTTCAAGCCACTCAATCATTGGATATGTGCAAAACGCGCGACGCCATAAGAGGTAAAAATAAAAAAAGGCACTCAATTGGCTTAATCCTCCTAAAGGCGAGGTTATCTAGTTCCCCTTTACAATGATGTACCCAATACCATAGACAAGAATTAAATTCCGCGGGAAAATTAGAACCGACTCAACTGGCCTAATCCTCCCAGACTCGTCACCAGGTTCTTAAATCTCGCTACAAGATACTTACGAAGCTCAGTCCTGTCTCCACAGTCAACGTTGAAGGGCTGGTCGCACTTGTTGATCTTCCTGATGGTGGGGTCGAACACTAGACCGTCGGGACACAGCTTGGTGGTGGCGGTGCCGTCGACGCACTCGTAGAACTTGTCGCACTGTCTGTCATCCTCGTACTGGCCGTCCTTGGACGGGCATTTGAATTGTGCGCCTGGAGACAACGGGATTCCATATTTAAAATATGTTTTTTTACAGATTATAAATATTTTTGACAACAAAGCAAGCTGATGATAATGTTTGCCAAACAATATTTGAAGTGCAAATATATTGTGTATTTCTAAACATAATCACAATTAAATATATACATACATATAAAAAATAATATCAGTGAAATATAATCGACCTATTCTTTTGACGTTCTTTAGCTGCTTAGATTCCGTTATTTATGACGACGAAATGTGCTGTTAAAAATCCTCTAGGTATCATAATTTCAGTAGATTTCCTTGCATAAAAATATAATAAATTGAAGTTTATAGCTGGTAGTGTATTGCAACTTGTACGTAAAAACCTTAATTAACTTTGCTTGCTATAATTGTATTGCAACTGCATTATTTACCGACTAACCGACTAGACGCCTTAAAAACGACTAGTCACTTTTAATAATCAACAATTAGTTACAACATTTCGTTTCAATAAAGATTCCATAAAGTTTTTTATTGCTTCATGAGGTCAAATATTGAATAATATATTTTTGGTTTAGATTTGGATTAAATATTTATAGAGGCGGCTACAGTATAATATTAGCGTAGATTACAATAAATTTAGATTTAGTGGTTATAGATGTTTGAATTTCTAGACCACAGAAATCAAGAGGAGACCTGATTTTGTGAATACGACAGAAGATAATGTCTGCTTAGAGTTTTAAGAAGCTTTCTGGTTCAGGTTTTTGTTCACATTTTTTCCACAACATTTCAGACTTTTCAACTTTTACATGCACTTAACTAACCTCAAACGATTGGCAAGATACGTTTTGTTCGCAATTTGTTGCCACAAAGAACGGGGCGGCCAGCTTTTTTCTTGCATAACGACCTTATGTAACGATTGACGCGCGTCATCGACACATAATATTGGCTTACATACAATACTTGCTCTTGCACATACTTTGGCAATAGTTAATTGATTGGCAACACGTAAAAACGGGTCCAACACCAACCACGAGTCTCCCTGTCGTAACGTTGCGTGTATTGTTTTTCATGTAATGTAACTATGTTAACTGTAATTATTTTTTATGCTTTGACTCAGATGCCTTTACGTATACAAAGTGTAACAAAAAGACATGTCGGAAGAGCTTCTGCTTATTCCGAACCAACGTCAAATGATTGGCAAGCAACTTTATGACATAGATAATAGATGCTGGGTGGAAGTAAAAAAAAAATAACAATTTCCTTTCCTGAAGCCAAGCCAAAGTAAATAATGGTGATTCTATCCATCGAAAATGAGAAGAAAATAAGAAAATCCGAAAGCGTAGGTCAGTCAAAGGCAGAAGTGAGAACCAGTTTAAAGATTCTAAGGGGCATGTGTAGTATAGTACGTACGTAAAAACTCGTCATATCTTAACAATTTTAAAGATTTAAATCAGCTTATTTACTTAACCATGTATAAAAGTCATTAAGTCATCTGAAGTAGGGATAAATATCACGCCTTTTAACAAACACTAAAAAGTCAAAAGTTAACATTTGCACAACTTAGGCGGATCTATCTATTCAAGTTATTTAAATTTCAAGTTGTCAAGGCCCTTTATAATTAACATTAATTATTCATCCTCATTAAAATTAATATTATACGTGTATATTTATATGGACATGATTGATTTAGAACATTTACATATGCCTAATGTGCTTTGACAATGAGATAAACTTTCACAACAGTTACGTTCAAACGGTCGAAAGTTCAATATTATGCACATGATTGCTGAAACACTAAGTAATTTCAATAGCAACCAATCATATGATTCACAATTCATGAACGCATGACCTTTCGTATTAATTTAGAAGTCAATTTTATGCGCCTATTAACATTTTCTTCGCTATAAACTCATAAAACATGTTTTCACTTCGACTTGGTATATATTTGAAATTCTTATATAAATGATCGTTTTACATAATTTCTAAGAATCGTATAAGGCCAAGGTGAGCAGGTCAACGTGATGATTGCTTAATATTGGCATAAGAATTGGGTAAATAGTCGAAACGTGGCAGTAACCAGTTGTCGCGCGTGAATTAACATTTTCATTTCCGTATTCAATCTTTGCAATTTACTAAATATACTGTTACATATTTTAAATTATTATTTGCGGGATACCTGTTTTTGCTTTTTACATATATGGCACAAGGAATGTAATAATTAATATGGATCATTGTGAATTATGATCACGTTATTGTTAACCTTATTTGCCAACTACGTCTACGGATATGAAACGTGAAAGATATTTTTATAATTTTACTTATCTTGAAGTGAGTTGATTTATCTAAACTTCATCTGGACAGCGAAATATAAAATTTACTAACAATATCATCTTTAAGCCCGCTCTAGCGCTAAACCTATACGCAGGTTTGGAGACTATATTGCAGTCCCAAAGTTTGCCTCCTTACATCCGACCCTTATTCGCTTTTTTACTACAAATATGCAAGCGTTTGGTCGTAGTCTGGCCTGGTGGGAAGCTAAGTTGCGACCTAAAGTAAAACATTGCCTAGATAAAGCCTATTCACACTTGCCTTGAAGACTTTTTCTCGCTTAGACAAGCCATCACACACGGGTGTGGGCACCGCCCGCGCACCGTCGAGCGTCGCAACAAAACCGCTGACGCTGACGCAACGGAACGAAGTGAAAGTGAGATGCCGATTACAACACGGTGCATCAACGCGATGCACCATGGGTCGCGGCGAAGATTTGGTCAACAGACGTCGAAATAACACGAACGTGAACTCGCTGTTTGATGTTCGTTGTTCGATGTTGGGTGCGTTCTAGTTTGTCTGTCTTACGATGATAGATGCTGGGTGAGCAGTATGTGTATCATACGATCAAATGACAGAAGACAAGTTTACGTACTGATCGAATGATACAACATAAGACAAGTTTACGTAGTTATTACATAAATAACATAAAGATGGTAAATTTAAATGTAACGATTAACTTAGGCGTGAACAACAAATGAATAAGAACACTAAAAGTATTTAATAAGAAAATAAGACAAGTGGCGTTATAGTTGCAGTTGATGAATATGCACGATGAAGGATATCATCGAGAAATATGAGATGAATCGGTGGAAGCATATTAGATTGGCAAACAAAGTCTTGTCCAATACTATTTAAATATTTAAGCATATCGTGGAATATTCCGA
>DWTF01000456.1:0-11965 GCA_018250225.1 Udranomia kikkawai
TAATTAATAAGAAAAAAAATAGTAAGTACATACATATATTGTTTTTGTATTAAATTCCCACTAATGCCACGAAAGTGACGATACTTACACACTTGTAAGGTTTGTTTCCAAATTGTAATATAATTGTATAAATTACTTATGCATATTCAACTCAAAACTTTACTAACTCTAATAGAGCTTGCTGTAGTTATTACGATACAAAACAAGTCTACAACAGAGTGTTAACTAGAGTTGAAGGAAGTTTCACGTAATTTTATGGTTGTGAATGTGTAATTTTCCGTGAAACTTTCATAATAAAGTGACAGCCATGTAGTAACACTTAGTTTTCAGTTTTGTATTATGTTTTATGTTTAACGATAAAGGATTGGTATTTAATATTAAGTTTTGATTTTTTGTCATGAACCAGTATAAAGTTGTCTGATAATTGCTGTTACTTGATTTCACTTTAGGCCGATTACAAATGCTTTAGAGGACCTGAGGACCTTGATAATAAGTATAACTTGACTTCAAAGATAATCTGGGAACATAATCTTCAAATTTAAAAGTTATTTACGGAAAGAAAGTAAATATATCTTTTAATCTTTGTTCTATTAGAATCGTTCTCGTAATTAAGTATTTCACATCGTTAATTAAGAACTACGCACTTAAAGATCCTAAGCTCGGCTTCGCTTATTTTAGCATAGCGGAACGAAATTATTATTTTGCTATAAGTTACCTTACCTAAACAGTAAACAATAAGCACTAACTATATAACACTGTATGTATATAACTCACCGGTGTGAATGTAGGTGTGTTTCTTCATGTCGGATTTCTGGTGGAAGCGCTTGCCGCAGTACTGGCACGGGTAGGGCCGGGTGTCGGAGTGTATCAACAAGTGCGTGGAGAGCGTGCTGGATCGCTTGAAACACTTGCCGCATTGCTTGCACTGGACAGATAACATATGCTATTTATTATATGGATATAATGAATCTTAGTATCTTAACGAAACGCGAGTTCTTTAGTGGAAAGGAAACAACGGGACCTGTTATAATACAGCTTCGGTTTATAAGAGGTCTACCAGTCCGAAGGCTCGTTCATAAGTTAAGACGTTTGACAAATTCTGAAAATATTATTTTCTAATAATATTTTACTGTCTAAAATTTTATAGGATGAGCCGTTTATTTAATCTGTACAACAAAGTAAAGAACTTGCGTAGAATATATAGTCTAGCTATATCTTTAGAGCGGATGTACAAAAAATAAGCAAAAACTCCTTCTTATTAATGAATAACTTTACTACCTTCATTTTACAAATTACTAAGAAAACGAATGAAGTATTTACACGAGGTGAAAATTGACAGAGTGACTTATCTAAAATGTATGAAAATCCTTCGATAACATAATTGGGACGCTTGCATATTTCATGTCTTTTTAATTATATTTGTGGAGTAAATTAAAACATTCCAACCATTATACTAATATCAATGTAGTCGACGGCGTCCTTCAGTAAGTAGAGCCTTCAGCCCGACATTATAATAATAGGGCAGCTTCACCCCTTTCTACACGTTTCTTTGATTTCTTTAAAAAATATATATTTTTTATTTCCATCCAGTAATAAGTCTACTTTCGATCAGTAATTATCTTTGTTCTTTTACATACGTTTATTTTTTTAATCTACACTGCGACACTCGTTCACTTGAATAACTAAATATGCAGAGGCGTTAAAATCGGTGGTATTCTCTGACGGGACTTTACGAAATTTATTTACATATTCGGTAAACAAATTCTAGTACTGGAGGCGTTTTGTTCTATTCACGGACAAAAGATTGTTTCTTTAGATTTATTTGATCAGATGTTTAGAATGGAATAATTTTGTCGTCCATGTCGAAACAGTTTACCTATGTTAAACAGATTACCCGGTGTTGAACGTTACTTGAAAAACTACTAGCTCAGAAATAATCAATGAAACTTATGGACAAATCTTTATAGTAACTATATACCTTAGTCTAACTCCAAGTATAACATTATATTTGTACATTTATGTTTAACGTTAGACATGAAACGATATTTAATATTAAATCCGGTAGTTAGACCATTCGTTTTGCGAAATCGCCAAGCCCTTACAATGTTGGAAATTTGCGTGTCGCAGGCGTTACAGCTATTAGTCGGGTGGTTAGCCGTTAAGTATGCAATGATAATCCCCACACAAATCCGCGTAGCGGGCCTGTGACAGTTGGCCGGGCAGCTGCCCGCCTCGCGTCTTACAAAAACTGCTAGTTTTTTCTTTCTCTTTTTATACCGATGCACTCTCTTATAAACAACACAGGTGCTACGCTATGACCGTCCACATATGGTTATCGGTTTATTTCTCGTAGAGGAGATTTTTTACGATAGCCAGATAAATTAAGAAGCGAAGGTAGGTATGCATTTTTTATGAATATTAACGGCTCTTAAAGGTGGATCGTTGCGGTAACGTGTTTAAGTAGAGCGGCTAAAGTCTTACTCGGCGACGATTTTAAAACGATTCTTGTGTGCATTACTTGTATAATATAATAAACATATCATATTTTCATTGCAACACGAGTAATCAACTTACACTCTCACGTAATAAAGTTATCATATTAAACGACGTGTTATATGAACCAGCGAACTTAAGAGATCGTTTAAGACAGTTTAGCGTGATAATTATTTTAAAAATGATGCGAGCGGCGAGCAATTAAGCCGGGGCCGGACACGTGCGGGCCACGCGCCGCATTTTCCGCTGCTTGCGCTTGCGGGCGAAAAGCTTCATCGTTTATGCTTACACTACTCGTGTCCGGTTTTAATTGATTCCCTTGTAAATTTATACTACCGACTTATATCTTTAGTCGATGTTAATTTCTGCCAGGATTTATCTAAGTAGATGTTATCATGTTTATATACTCATATGTAAAATTTGTATATAATTATATCTCATTAATCCAGTTTTTAATGCAAATGTAGTAGGAATTTCAGCTATCGATGCCTATATAATATCACGATAAAGTGCAGAAAACCGTGAGCGGCGTTCCAACATTTTTATCGGCGTATGACACAGGATAATTATTCGTTCAATTATAAACCGCCGCGCCGTGATATTAAAAGTCGGTATTTTGATTAAAACCGATGCGAATTTTTATAATGACGCCGTAAAAAAAGCGAAAAGTATAAAAATGGCGAGAAGACGAGCAATGGCTGCTCCGAGCCGGTGAGGACGCGCGACTCGTTTCGATACGAGAGTACTTATTAAGACAAGGGCAGTTTTTGCTATTTGATTTGTAAAAAAGACTAAAACATATACCGGTTTGCTATTTAAAACCATTTTGAACGGAAACTGTACAGTTATTCCGATCCTGTTGAAGGATGTCGCGATTCACTGACCGTTGCATTATTGCTATTTCTTTTTTAATCATTAAACCTTATAGAAGTATTTTAATAATGTGTGCGTGAGTTTTTAAATTATGATTATTCTTACCTGAAAAGACTTTTCGTTTCGGTTTTCATTCTTGAGGAGGAGTGAGAAGTTTATGTCTCCCGGGGGTGGGGGTGGAGGCGGGTATGCTTGGTAAGCCGGCGCGGATGGACAGCGGCGAGGCTCCACGCTCGAGGGTCGGTCGGTGGCCTCTGGGCTGCTTCTACATCTCTTCACGAGCTCCAAAGGTGTGTCAGTATCTTCCCGTCTGTCCCACCTGGAGCTCAACTCAGACTCTGTCTCCACATGCTCACGCTCACACGCGCTTCCCGGAGACCATATTTGACGATTTTTCATCGAGAGATTCAACGGTAACTCCTCTTCGTCGTCTGAAAATAAATTTCATATTACGGCATTGTTTTTTATGCAAATTTTGAAAGTCGGTCGGGTCAAATAGGACGTCTGAATGACTTATAAAATCTGTACAGGTGTGCTGCTATTTACCGACACAGTTACGTAAGCGTCTGTGCCAGAAAATGTTCCTACAATGAATTATTTCAGTCACTAGGATATTGTCTATTAAATAAATATTATATTATTGCGATGAGCACTTGACTGTTCACTGCAGGCATTTGCTAACCTTAACAATCAAACATAATGAAACAGAATTTATCCATAACACATTTAATAGATATCAATACATTACTCATACACATCTAATTTTGGCAGAAATATTCCGTTATGATCAAATCTTATCCCATGTTATAATTTGACAACCTGGTAATAACAACCGTGTAACCGGATACTGCTTTTTTAACCGACAAGAAATTTACAAATTCATTTAAAACTCGAAGAAAAATCTATTAGTACAAAGAAAGGAATAGAAACTTCTAGATAAGTTAATCAATGTTTTAATTGGTTAATTCGTTGTAAATTGCAAACTCGTTTTCCACTTGGAATAAAAATCAAGTTGTTTTTGAATCTAGGTCTTTTGGTGTTATCTTTAACGCGCGGCAGTAACCGGTACGAGCGTGGATAAGCGACAATTTGAATACACAAGGAATTTGAACGCCTCCATAAGTGCGGTGACAACTACCGGAGCCTTCTTTTCCTTGGCGAGTTGAAGAGACTTAAGGTAAACGACATGTAAACGGCGGCGTATCAGCGGTACAAGTTATTAATCGGCGAGCAACACTGATAGCTATTCTAATGAGGAACGTTACAGAAGACACGTAAAGAGGCCGAGGTGAACAGACTTACAAGAAAATGAAAGCAAGCGATTGCTTACACAGTAGTTCTTTGATTGTAACGTGAAATGCCTTTCAAAGCGTATTTGCATTGTCGAATTATTTAACTCCAATATTTGACTATCACTGCTGGGTTAGAGTCGCGCTCTCTATACAAAACCGTGTATTATGTCCTACCTATTATCATGTGGTAGTGGAATATTGAAATAGTTGTAACACTAATCTTCAGCATTGAATTATACATATTTCTGAGACTGAAGTACATCGTAGATGCTAATTTGTTTAAATCGATTTAAGGATTCCGTAAAATACCTAAAGCTTGATAATAGCTCCACATTTATTTTTATTGTTAACGCCTAAAGCTAGTTGCTAGTTCATGTTGTTGAGTCATTTTAATGCTAATATTTGATGTTTGATAGTTCATTTTAATAATTATACAAGAACAGTATTTATTTTTATTCATATTTACAGAGTGTCAAGATAAACAATGAACGAATATTTTATGGGTAATAAAAGTGGGATCTTCGTGGGATATTTACCATCTCTGGGTGGTGTGTGCCTGGCGTGATCGAGAGGCGGCAGACCGTACTGAGAAGAGGCTCGTGACATAAGCAATGGCCATACTCCAGCGCCTCCATATAGCGCGCCCAGACCACTGCAGTACATCAGCGCTCCTAGTTCTAGACAAAAAGGTTTCCAATATTATATCCTGTGAAGTATGATAACTACAAGGCGACTAATGTAAACGTTGTCGCTATCCTCTCCTATATCCTAATCAGACTAAGATTAATGCTTTGCATAGGGTTTTAGTGTGATAGAATATATTTTTGTTCTTAAATAAAAACCAAAAATTCGACATTTGACTTTAAAAATGGCTTAACGAATGACCAAAACATTTGCCATACCTGTCGCTCTAGCATACTGCTTGAGGGCTCTTCCTGCGATTTCGATCTCACCAAATTGCAGCAGATCCAAGCGATGCTGGGTAAGCGGGTCCGGGGAGTGTGGAGGCGAGTGCTGGGACGTGGGTGAGTGTGGGGAGACGCTGCGCTCTGGTGAGGGGAAGCGCTGCGCCGACGGTGGCGACGCTGCCTGAAACTGCTCCGCCAAGCGCGATAGGAGCACATGGCGCGACATCCTAGAACAAAGAAAGTGTATTAATATGCATAAACATATTCTCATCTTTATATTTTTGTTTTTCTCTTTATTTTATATTTCAATTGGTAACTGTTATTGTTGTTGCCTATGATGTGAAATAGATCGTTTATCTATCTATCTAATAAATGCATTAGCATTACATTTTTGTCCTCCCTATTTGCATCGTTGAGTGAAAAGGTCCCAAAATATTGAATATCTAAGCTTCCGCGATTTCGTCAAAATTTGTAAGATACCGTGCACGAATAATTTGAAGGAAACTTCAATCGTGATCATATAAAGTCAATGGGGTAGTATAATTAGGTTACATTTCTATACCGTATTCTTATCAAGTACATATCTTTGACGCCTCCCTACCGAGTGTACAAAGATTATATCTGATTTACCGGTTCCCGCTTTATGACAAACAAAACAGCATTTTTAGTCAAAAGAATTTTAAAAATATTTTTCTTGATGATTATACTACAATTGTTCAAATTCGCTATTAATACATTGACTTTATTCGTTTACCTACTAATCGGATTATACTTTATCAACTTATTTATATTTAACGTAGTACAAGTTGATTTCGATTTATTACAAAGTCATTTAATACGTTTCTTTCATTGTAAGGACCAATAAATTCTTGTCTCTGGCATTGAGGTCGTATAAATCTCTACAACTGGATGTTCTTACATTCCTATGAGCATCTATAAATACTATGTCATTATGTACCTACCTCCTCGGATACAGCTGAGTAAATTACAATATGAAATCGGAAAACGCTTAGTAATCCATACGTCGTATCATTAACAAATTAAACGTTTGTCATTATCCGTTACAAATGAGCCAGTATCATCGTTATATTTCACGTGACGATCGCTATTAGTCTATACCATGTTCGTTGACAGCTCTCACCCGATTAATCCGGTAGACAGTTTGTTGACAGCGAATCGTATTAAAAGCTCAATCAAGCAAATGAAGAATCAGAATAATGGACGCGGCCGGCGCCCACTGCGTACGCGCATTAATAATGCAACCATACAATGTCCATTAGACTAAAACACATTGGACATTAAACCTCGCTTCTAATTCGAGTTACGTAGAAATATAAACATTGACAAGGAAAGCGAGCGCCGGCACACTTCATTACTTAATTGTCCAACTAAATCATAAGTAGATTATTATCTTCCCGAATGCTATGAATTGCTAAATTTTCTAATTATTGTTATGGAATTAGGTTGAGGACAGGGGTGATAGGTATCTAATGGAGGCACCTGTACCCGACTAATGTAACGTTTGACATCCGATGTTATCGGTGCGGATATACCGATTTACTTTACCGTAATAACGGGTAAATTGGATTAGAAACATTGATTACCCCAGTAGTGAAGTAGAGTCCGGGTTTGAATCCAAGGCATGCACAAGTACATAAAAAAAGCGTCCACATACTTATGGGTTTTAATAATTTTCTCAAATATATGTGAAGAGTTGATAATTCACTTTGACATGTAATAGTAGGTATGTCTAAATTTAATTTAGGTATGAAAGTATACTAGAACCAAAAAGTGGGTTATATGACGATTATCAAATATTATTAGTAGTATTTTGTGCATTTCGTGGATTTAATTGATGGTATGGTACCAAAACATACCAATTATACTAGAAACAAAAGGAGTAGAATTGATGGAAAGGCGTTCATAAGCGGCTAACGATTCATGTCTACAAGGGTTGAATGTCGCAATTTCTTGTTTCAATAAAGTAAGTCTTCATTAGTTCGTAAGTGGCAATTACGTTCGCGACGGTTGCCTCCTATTTTTTTCCACTGTATACTGGGAACTAGCAAGTGTTGACTCGTGGAAATCAATTAGAATTCTACATTTCGCTTCATATCAAAACATGTATCTATATCTTATAAAGATTGTTATTATTTCGTATAAAATTGCCTAATCTGAAAGGTCTTCATTAATTTGTATACCTTAAATTATTTAATGTTCATTTATGATCACAGTACGATAATATCAAAGCAAATTTAACCCATTTTCTATTGCTTAAATATCGAAAAAAATATTTAAATGCCATATAATTGTAATTGATGTAGAGTCAAGTTTATGAGAAACTCTACATTGATAAAATGACACACAAATTATACTTACCTTGTGTAGAAAATATCTATTAAATATTAATTACTTATTATCAATCTATTACATAGGTAGAAACTATCGTTGTTACCACTGCAGTCAGTCACAAAAAGTTCCACGACCCATATAACTGGAAAAGACTACTAACCCGCACTTACCTAGTCATTATGCTAAAATAATATCGCAGTAACTTTTAATTGTACCCGTCTTTGTATCCAACAGAAGATATTAAATTTAAACTAAAAAATAACCACTTAAAACCTTCTTCAGTTCTTCAAATATTTATATAAGTCTTTTTTCAAAAACTTCACTTTTCACACACGTAAAATTATAATAATGGTATCAAAAAGAAGGAATTTCACTTATTGATTCTATTTTGTTCCCAAATTTTATTTAAACTACAGTTTAACGTGAAGAAAAAAAACTCTTAAAATTTAATTATAACGATGTAACAAACCTTAAATAAATAATAAATTATCACCCAGATTTCCTGTTATTCGGAGGCATATCTATAGAGATATCCAAGAAGGCTGATCCCGTTATTCGTTCCCGCCATCACATACAAAGTAATGCTGGACAATAAAAAAATAGAAATAAAATGTAATCCAGTCTTACCTTAGGCGGCAGAATTCAACACTGCGGGATTTTGTCACTAATCACTGGCGAAATCCACTCCGAAGACGAGAAACGATAACCAGGTAATTTAAAAATCAGTTCTGAATGAGCGAAGTCTTATCATTTTAAAATAAGGCTCTGAAGAAATGATAGTGGGTTAGCGGGAGCGTCGTAAGGTTGTGTGGGGTCGGAGGCGTACAGTCACACTGTGTTTCGCGTTCGGCGCCTGGCACCTGACTGAAATGAGGCTCGCGCGCCCCGACCTACCCGACTACTCTACCACTATAACGCTCTTTTTTCAAAACTCTGCACACAAAAAAGAGCAGGTCGGGCGGAGGCTGCGCAATAAAGAAATGATTTGATGAAACGGCCACTTGACAGGTGGCTCGCGACGCATCCTCGCATGCACCGGCTAATTGTCGGTTGTACTTGACAGACTGCATAGAGGACGCGCTGAAAAATGGTTTTCAAGTATTAATGCCCACAAATAAGGGGTCTGTGCCACTGTGACATTAAAACTGCCTCATTATATGGTGCAACTAATATCTCTGGACGAGCCGTTTCATTAGGGTTAAACTTAGGGCGGTACTCGACTAGCTGTAGGTGGAAAAGCTGGATAGAGCTTAAGCGCGGAGGCATTTCGACGTGCGAGAAAATCTGAGCGCATTCATTGTGAGAAGTTTAGATTTCTCATGAGCGAGCCCCGCCCATGCGGCGCGATTGGTGTTTACGTAGCGCTGGGCGGAGCGTAGCTTAGATGTTGACTTAGAAACCTTTTCGCGAAATTAATACAAGTGTTTGTGTAAACGTTTGTGTTAATGTTATTATGTTATTATTATAGATAATTTGATTCTTTATGTACATAAGTGTGTGTCACTGTAATAACAAATGTTATCATAATATTAATATAAAATCATTATACAATGTCTGCTCTACATTTTAACTAGTAATATAGAATTTGTTTTTTAATGCGTACTCTTTCAGAATTTATTAGTTAGCCTTAAAGTACGGTAATCTATGTTAATGCGAGGTACTTTGGTTACAATTATAGAACCAGTTATGTAGAGTCAGTATTTTTATACATTGAGTAATGGTAAATATAGTAACGACCAAAGTACCAAGATAGTACCAAAGATAATGTAAATAAAAATTAAAGAGTGAAATTAGAAATTAGAAATAACATTGTATTGTATTGTATTCGAGTGCGGTTTCTCTTCTGTGCACGTTTACTTGAGCCATTACATAATGAAAACTGAGTTATAAAACATTGCGTCAAACAAATGTGTTATTGCCCCGCAATGTAAGATGAATAAAAAAGATTTCATTAATTTTACTAACATTAACATTAAGAAAAGTTAATTTTCTTAAAAAATAGAAAATAATTTATAACTTTTCGAGGTTTGGTAATAAAGACCACCTGTTTTTTGCAGCCCATGACTCCAGCTAACTGGTAGCTGCATTCGATCCACGACTTTTTGGCTACCCTGTACATAAATTACGTACGTTTCTCGTTGCTTGTGCGCGATGGAGTCCTCAGCTTCTGAAACGAATAAAACAAATTTTGCACACTATGTGCGGTTTGATACAACTTTCAAGAACGACAGTTTTAATCTTAATTTATAATACCATTATTTTTTATTGTGTTTTTTTTTATCATTGTACTTTATTGTTTCGGACGTTTTTTGTTTATTTTGACACTTTTCTTTTATCATATTAACGTATATAGAGAGTATATAGTGAAATAAGTTATTAAAGCCGACACAGAATTATGACGGGGTTGATTCAAAGTCATGTGTCAGTTACCTTTCTTGGCATTAATTAATATTTTACGAGACATAAAAAGATATACTCAGCATGTCTGTTAAAATAAAATTATGTAAATATCATTCCTATCAAACTTTGTCATGTTTCCTCTTTTTTACTTGTTTTGCTATACAATTATAAAATCCCAGTAAAAATGTATTTTTTACTTGCAAAGATTTTTTTTACATTGCGGACGTGTTAGCACGAACAACAGAGTACTTCTTTTATAACTATGAGGTAGCAAACGAGTATGCATTCCACCCGATGGTAAATTGTCATTGTTAGGGGGCGGACTATGATCAATCCAAGATAGGACGGAACTTCTTTCTTAGATCGACTACATACGTGTTGTTATCCCTGAGGACTTAGTTGGAATGCCTCGGGTCTCCCTGACCACCCTTCAAACCAGAACATAGCAGTCAGAAAACTGCTGTTATAAGGCTGAAGCGTAGCGGTGGCACCTCCGGAGTCGAAAAAGGTCCTACCATATTAAAAAACCGGCGAAAGCATTCTCGCTCCGGAACCTGAGTCCTGTAGGATCACCCACTCACCTGGAACAGGGAGCTGGCGTGCAGCAGAGTGCCGTCGCCACCCAGGCATATGATGAAGTCGATCTTGTCCGTGAGGTCGTCAGTGCCCGCCCTGAAGGTCATCAGCCTCTCCCGCACCGACGTGAAGTCCCCGTACTCCGCTAGCAACGTGTCGTCCAACACTGCCGCTTCTACGAAGACCAGCATGCTTTTGTCCTGCAACGGAAGAAAGGGTTAGTTAGTTTTTTTTTAACATGCTTGTATTAGCTTGGGTTGTATCTATGTACGTATGTAGGTATGTAACGGAATCTTTGAACATGATTTTGTCCCACTTTGAGATGTCGAATTGATTTGAAATTTTGCATACTTATCAAGGGCCTTATCAATGACATTGCCCTTTCATTATGGTACCATCAAGCTTGTCTGATGTTGGAATTGGAAGGTGTTGTAAGCAGACATAGACGTGACGGTGGTGCCTCCGGAGTCAAACTACAAAATTTTCTACCACCACCATAATTACGATCCCTTAATCATGAATCTGATTCATAAAGCTATTGCCGCTCCAATGCGTTTTGGCGGGAGGACTGGTTAGTAGCCAACCAATATGTCGGATGCTTTCAAACTCCCAAATAGTCTCCGACGAGGTTTACCGACTACTATCAGTCGATAACAATCGGGGCCGACGGTTTAACGTGCCCTCCGAAGCACGGAAACCGTCGCTCATTACATGACTATTTTTTGTGCATTCTGCATGTGCATCAAAAATGTCGTATGCCTGCGCAATCCGTAATTGGTAAACTTACATGAACGAGCCAATGCACGAGCTGCACGAAGGGCGCGAGGATGGTCGCGTCGTGCACCTTCTTGATGACGAGCACCGTGAGCGGCGGCTTGTACCACGTCAGCCGCTGCGACGCCGGGTCCTGGATTTGCCTGGAAACAGGGGTTTTTGTTAATAATTTTGAGGTAGCAAACGAGCATGCAGTCCACCTGATGGTAAGTGCTCATTGCCGCCCATGGACATCTGTTATCAACCTAAGATACGAATGAAGTTCTTTCTTAGATCAACTACAAATGCGTTGCTACC
>DWTF01000457.1:0-11963 GCA_018250225.1 Udranomia kikkawai
CCTTTTACTTCTTGCAAAAAAATCAATGTATACTATTGTGTAAGATGGTAATATATGAAATTAAACAATTTGCTATTTCATAAGTTTGTTTTGAACATCACATAAATTCAATATGTCTATCAAAATACACGTTAAACATAGACTAAAATAATCGAATTGTACTTATTCAGCACATTATATTGCCATCGGCGGACCTGTAGGTAAACCTGTAACAAATAAAGAAGAATGAATAAATAACTAAAAGGTTTTCTCTCATTCTTTGTGAAATTGATGTTTCGAAAAAAAGTTTTACTAGCATTTTCGGCAGTGTGAGACCATTTTCAATTCATACGACTATATTGACTATATAGATTCGCTAAGACGCGAATAGATGGAGATGATATTCACTTTAAACACGCAATCAAAATATATTGCAAATATGTATTTTTTTAATAAATAGTATCCAATGTTCTCTTTAATACCCTAAGAATATTTGTACAAAGGTTCATAATAATTGGTTGAGAAGTATAGCGTGAAAGCGTAACAAACAATCTCACATTCACATTTATAATAATAGTAGGGATTATAGTGGGATTACCTATAAAATGAAATACTACAGGTTTTGAATTGTTAAAAGAGTAGCAGTCACCTACATTTCTTCTTTTCTTATCGTATGAGGGAGGCTCTATGGCTGCTTTTTTAAATTAATTATTTCCTAGTATAATTTATATTGGTGTAGAAAAGAGAAAATATTATTTACCTGCATCCTCCACCGGAACCTCCATCATAGTTACTGTCGCCCTGTCCCGGTGCGTAGCCCGGTCCATTATCAATATCAGGTCCACTGTTCATGTCGGGTGGGGGATTACCGATGCCAGGACTAGATCCAGGACCATATCCGGGACTATTCCCAGGACCAAAACTAGGGCCGTATCCAGTACCATATCCGGGTCCATATCCTGGACCATAGCCGGGGCCATATACTGGACCATAGCCGGGGCCATACCCAGGACCATAGCCAGGGCCATATCCAGGACCATATCCCGGGCCATATCCAGGACCATATCCGGGTCTATATCCTGGACCATAGCCAGGTCCATATCCAGGGCCATAGCCGGGTCCATATCCTGGTCCATAGCCGGGGCCATATCCAGGGCCATACAAGGGCTCATTTCCAGGGTGATAGCCAGGGACGTAGTCAGGGAGGTGGTCCCATCTTCTGTGCGTTCTAAAACCGGCGATACCATCACCGACGCCAATTATCGTCTCTCCTACGCCTCGAAGTATGTTATCTAAAAGTTATAGGAATACGGTTTAATGGTTTAATTTTTAATGTACGAATGTGATAAATGTTATTTATCAATTTTTACTAATTTAAATAATACACAAAAATGACGGGTGATCCATTTAGAGGTATTTTTAATTTAATTAAGAAAAAGTGAATAAAAATTAATTGATTGTATAATTTTTATTACCATATAAAAGAACCATTTTTTACAATTAATTTTGAAACATTATTTTTTTGAAATATTTTCCGCGACTGCAGTTACATGGTCTTTTCTGAAGTTCCAATTTTCAATGACACGTGTGAGTATTTCGAGTAAAATTTGTGCAATGTCTCGAGTAATATTGGCCTAAAATGCATCAATCGTAGCCGTTTTATCTATGTAGACTCTGGACTTTATATAGTCTCAAAGGAAAAAGTCGAGAGGTGTTACATCACATGACCTAGTCGGCCAATTCACTGGTCCAAAGCGTGAAATGTTCTGTTCGCCAAATCGGCAAACGAAAAGGATTCGGAAGGTTGTTCGGCTTTAGTTCTTGCACTAGTTGAATATGCTTTTAAAGAAAGATCCTCAGGTGAAATACACCACGGTGTTGAATACGATAGGCCAAGCTGCTAAGCACGGACTAATCAACATGTCGCGGTCTACGCGTACACTCTCCGCTACCGGCCCTATTTTCCTTTTTTTGTATGATTGATCCTTCACTACTATCTGGATGTTGTATATTTGGTCGAGTAATATCTAATAATGAAAATTGGGTTTTAAACTTATTGATGGTGAAACGTATTGTGCTCTCGGTAGGCCAATATTGTGGACCATAAGCTGCTCTAAACGCCCGAAAAACATTCCTCGTCGAATGCCCATTTTCGTAAGAAAGCTGAACAATTTACAGACGCTGTGCCGGGCTAAGTCATTCCACTATGAAATGTCAGACACTGCTGATCAGGAATGGCACTTCAGTTGACACGACGACTGCGCAATCTACAATTAAATCCCTACCATAAAAACTACCTCTAAACGAATCACCCTATTTTATAATTATCCTAATAGGCCAAGAAACAATAAATCGCATTGCTGCCCATGATGTAAGTTCAAGCGCCTTGAAAGAGTTGTCGCCTACCATTAAAATCAAAAGGCAGTAGTGATGTCACTAATGGAAGATGCTATTTACCAACTATAGGAAGGGTTCTTCTCAACCGTGCATGGTTGTAAGGTTCCAGTGATTGTGAGGGGTCCTCCATAGGACTGAGAGGAGCGATCAGGGGCGACGTCTTCTTGTCCTTAAGGGCCACCGCGTAGGCAAACAGTGCCCATAATACTAACACATGCATCGTTCTAAAATTAAGGCAGAGTAATTTTATATTAGGAATTAGTGTAGCTCTAGACACAGGTCTACATTTGAAACCCACTCCTTCTTCAAAAATAAGGCCATCGAAAAAGCAATTCTTTGTTTCGATTGAAAACATGAGCAAATAAAAATATCGTTATATAGTACTTAGGTTTGCTATTTTTGCAATAAATTGATCTGAATGATTCTAAATAATCACATAATTTATAAAGATACCCTTCCGAAGGTAGAAGAATGTTTTACGGTTCGATTCCGCAGGCACTACTGCCACAACTATTTCTGTCTTATATGTAGCAACAGTGTTATTGCTTCTGGTTGGAAGGGTGGGGTAAGAAAGACACTGTACCGAGGCGTTCAAACTTATTCAACCTATTAGGCTTAGGACTACGATCTACGACTTCGAGAAATAACTTCGACCCTATTTTGAATTAATTACAGATATCTAATGGCGGCAGTGACCACTTACCATCATGTGAATTACATGCTCGATTGCTACCCCACAAATATAAAAAAGAAAAACATTTTACTGAACTTTTTTACAAATTTACGAAATCACTTGCTTATTAAGCGGTAAATAAATGGGTTAAAGCAATTCTTTTTTTCAATTGATGACGTGAATACACTAATTATTGTAAGATAGTACCTACGAGTATATCATGATATTAAAGTTTTTTTCTCATAAAAATATATGCAATCAATGTAAGTAAACTTTGGACAAAAATAATAAATTTCGGTTTATATAAAATTCACAACGTAATAATTCTTCGCATTACGAACTTTGACACAATGAAATTGATAAGAATAATGAAGTATATTAAAAACATACACTGATAATTCAATGCTAACGAAAACACTGTTTTTACTTTAAAACTAGTGAATTTACTAATGAGTTATTAGTTAACCCACAAATCGACACCCACTGCTTCGTTACAATAATGCCATGCTCTTATATAGGCCCGGCGCGAGATATTATTGTATTATTATCTACTTCCTCCTATGTATGAGTCGCCCGCCTATAAACTGTCTTTGCAAAATTACATCAAAACATAAGTACACAGGACGAACAAATACAGGTTGGGGAACACTTTAGGATGACCGAAGCGATCGGTTGTCAGTCTGTTTGTTTCTTCTATTATTCCTATTCCTAAAATAGCATTTTTTTGCTAATTGTAAATTTCTTCAAGTCTTCTGTACTGCCAAAACCAATTATTTATTTATTTATTTATTTATTTATTACAAAATCCACAGCTCTTATTAATAGTACATAAACACAAAATATAATGATCCTTACAGCCAATTACGGATTTACATTTTTTTTAAAGTGAATTTATAACAATGCAACTGTCACTAAGGTTAAAATTATAATAAATATTAACATTGTTTATTTGATTTTATGTTTTTTCTGCCTGAAAGTGCGTGTGTGTGTGTGCAAGTGTGCAAGTGTGGGTGCGTGCGTGTGTGTGTATGTATGAAAGAGGGACTTGTCTTATTTACTTTTGCCAATATTTAATGAGTCCTTCATGACATTCGTTACTTCATTTTTAAATTTATGTTTTGTAGTATGGAAAATGTCTATTGCGTTAAATTTCTTGTTGTAGGTACTATGTAATCGATTGACTATTGAATTTTGAGCGTAATTACTCCGGGTTTGGGCAACTGCAAATAAGGATTTAGTTGCATGTCTTGTGCGCGTTTTTGGGACGTTAAATCTTAAAAGTTTTGATTGAAGTGCTGGACAATCTATATAACCATTACATATAGCATGTAAGAGGAACATGTCACATAAACTCCGTCTACTCTCAAGAGACATAAGTTGGTAATGAGAACACGAATCATGATAATATGAGAGATTATGAGAGCTTCTATAATTTAAATGTTTTATAAACTTAATTTGTATATTCTCTATTTTTTGAATGTAGGTTATGTAATTAGGATTCCAGATAGGGCTGCAATATTCCAAAATACTTCTAACATAAGAATAATATAAAATTTTCAAACAATGTAAGTCGGAGAAAGGTCGACTTACTCTTAATACAAACCCGAGATTTTTATACGCTTTAGTCACTATTGCTTCAATGTGATTATTAAACGTTAATTTTGAATCAATCAGGACACCTAGATCCCTAATAACATTGACCCTATTCAGTGGAACATTGTTCATTTGATAATTAAAGTTAATTGATGTTTTTTTACGCGTGAATGTGATTAATGAACATTTGTTTAAATTTATGACAATCCGGTTCTTATAATAGTACTCACATAATCTATCAAGATCGTTCTGTAACCCTATGCAATCGGAGACATTTCTTATATTCATGTAAATTTTGGTGTCGTCAGCATACATAATTAAATTGGCGTTATCTATACATCTTTTTATGTCATATAAATAAGCAGCGTACAAAAGAGGACCAAGAATGGAGCCTTGCGGTACGCCGGAGGAGACTTCAATAAAATCCGAGCGCGCGCCCCCAACAACTACGGCTTGAGAACGTTTACAAAGATATGACTCCATCCATCTGAGTAGATTGCCTCGTATACCTAATTTATATAACTTATGTAAAAGTATGACATGATCTACGCGGTCAAATGCTTTCTCAAAGTCCGTGTATATGACGTCGACTTGAGATCCTTTATCCATGCTACTTGATACTTCATCAATAAAGGTCCCTAAGTTAGTCACTGTAGATCTACATTTTAAAAATCCATGTTGTTCTGATGGAATCGAGGCAGCGATTATGGGGTATGTATGATTATGAACTACTTTCTCACATATCTTACTCAGAACATTTAGTATGGAGATCGGGCGGTAGTTTTCTACTGAAGATTTAAGACCTTTTTTGTATATGGGTACAATATTTGCCTCTTTCCAAACGTTAGGAAAATAGCCTTGCTGAAAGCATCTATTAAAAATGGAAGCAATTGGGGCAGATAAGACTTCTGCACATTTAGCAAAAAATATTGGCGGGATGCTGTCGCTACCAGCACCCTTAGATGTGTCAACATTGCGCATAAGTTTAAGTACATAGTCGCTTGAAATGTTAATATCATGAATAGTGGTCATGTTAGAACCATCAACAATCGAGTCCAAGAAGTAAGAGTCTTCTTTTTTGCTAAAATTTCTTTTGAAGAAGTTATTAAACGCGTTGCATATATCGGACTGTGTATTTAATAGTACATCATCGTACGTCATTTGTTGAGGATAGTTACTTTTATTTTGCTTTTTGGACTTAATATAGGACCAAAGAAATTTTGGGTTACTTTTAATTTTTTGTTGTGAGAAACTGATGTATGAATTATAGCACTCTGTTTGCATATCCTTAAGCCTAGATCTCAAATCTGAGAAATGTTTGTAGTCAACAGGATTTTGAAATTTCTTCCAGTTCCTATGGCTTTTGAATTTTTCCTTTACAAGTTTAATTAAGGCTTTACTGTACCAAATAGGATAATTATGAGTGTGAAAACAGCGAACTAAAGGAACATGGTTTTGTATACATTCATTAAGAATTAAATAAAAAATGTTAATTATATCTTCTATTTTCTGATCAGTATCTGTTATGAACGTCCAGTCCTGATTCCTTAGTTTATCAATGATACCATCAAAGTCTGCACGCTTAAACAGATATTTTACACGTTTTTGAGGCTTAAGAGGTGGAATTAACAAGTCTGTAGCAACTATGAGAAGGGATGGGTGATACGTGTCTTCTTTTACAAGCGAATGAGAGGACTTGTTTAACATAATCGCTGAATCGGAAAGAACTAAGTCAAGAATATTTTGATTCTTATGTAAAATTGTATTATATTGTGTTAATCCCATAAACGAGTATTGAGTGATGAGATTAGATGCTGAATTTTGGATTTCTACTGAGCCTTTTTGTCGCACTACTGGTAACTCGTAACTCCAATCGATACACGGTAAGTTAAAATCACCAGCTATGATAATGTGATCATTTGGTTTGTTATTGCGTATTTGACATATCGTACTTGTAAATGCCTGAGTTCGTAACGGAAGATTAGGGTCGGGAGGTATATAAACTACAGCAATATGTAGATCATTTGAGGAGCCAATAGCTTGCGCGGGTACTGTAATCCATAAAGACTCCACATCTTTAGTTTGCCAATCGGTTCTCATCCGTGCCTGAAGGCGAGGAGCACATAAAATCATTACTCCACCACCTAACGATCCGCGATCCCTGCGAAATATAACGAATTTATCATCGCATAACTCACTATCCAATATTCCGTCACAAAGCCATGTCTCAGTTATCAATATCACGTCAGAATCCAGCAGTAATAAGTTATTGTAGAATTCATTGGTCTTCGTTCTCAAGCCTCTAGTGTTTTGATAAAAAAGTTTAAGTTTTCTCATTGAGTTATTCATTAAAGAAAACAGAGTATGTATGGTACTTATATAACGGCGTAATTGCAAGATAATTTAGCTTAATACAGTTGTTTTTTACTCTAATTATTTTCAAAGTCAATAGACAAGGCACTTCCTTGTAATATAATGAAACAGTTATACGGACAAAAGTAAGAAGCATATAATATTCGAAATGTTTTTCAATATAATAAAAATAGTATGTAATTATGAGTTGAGTATATGCTATCAAAGTATATTTAATAACAAGAGTGTAAGTCAAAATTAGTATTTTATATGTTTGTAATGTGTATATTATTGGTAATTGTTTATGTGTAGGCGTCTTGTGAAATGTTATCAACTTATTGTGAGCATGATTACATCTTATGTTTAATTTATTAAGTGTTACACCACAGGCAATGTAATACAACAAAACTAGAAGAAAATAGATAAAAAACCTTAAACCATCTTCACAAGGTCCTGCGGTGAAATTATAGCAAGCGGAGGGGACGTCTCGTTCTTTCTGACAAAAATACGGCAGTTTTTTGTCCAAATGTATTTGTAATTCAACTCCTTTGCTTTATGTTTGCAGGAGGTTAGAAGCATTTTATTGTCCTTTGTTAAATGCTCATTAATGAATATTTTGCGAGTTTGATTCCCGATTCCAAAGTCGAGTGTACTTAGATTACGACATTTGCGTGCAGCGGCAATAATTTGATCTTTAACCGACCGTTGTCGCAGGCGAACGATGATAGGCCGCTCGCGCACGGCACTCTTCGCCCGCCGCGGTTGTACACGATGAGCAAAATCTAAGTCGGATGGTTCAATGCGGACTCCGATATGTTCTGATATTTTTTTAACAATATGAAATGTATCTTCGTCTTTATTTTCTGGAACTCCGGTAATCTCCACGTTTTGAAGTCTGACCCACTGCTGCTGTTTCATGTTCTCGTCTTCGATGGTCTTAACGCGTGTAGACATAGAACTCAAACTATCTCTGAGAGCTTTATTCTCGTCTTTCAGATGCTTCAACTCCGATGTGGTTTTATTTATAAGTTTTTTAAAATCCTCGTATTGTCCACAGATAAAAGTAATCGTTTCTTTGAATTCTAAACACTGGTTTTTAATTTCAGAAAGTTGATTCGAGACGGTTCTCGTTATAGCTGCTTCGATCATAATCTCCATTTCCTTTTTCATCTCACAGTTCCAAATCTCCCTTAATTTATCCTCTGTGATGTGGTCATATCGAGCTCTACGAACGGTCACGTTACTAGTATCGGATTGATTTTCAATTTCATACTCTTCATCTATTTTCGAGCAATAAAAAGTGCGAACTGGCGTGTTGCTATTATCTGCTCTCGGTAACTTACTTTTACACTCGATACATTTCCAATTAAGCTTTAAATCTTGATTTAACTTCTTATAGCGTTTAGGTGAGAGATTGGCACAAGCGAGATCATATTTACGTTTGCAATCCTGACAAGTCATGAATTCCCTGCCCGGTATCGGTGACTTGCAGCCAACACAGATTGACTTTTCCATTGCGTTGCGAGTCCCAGGACGCGATCAAGAAGCTGAGTATGCGGGCGGCCTAATGTGCAGCGTAATGCTCTGGCGTCACAGCGAGTTATCGTCAACGGCGGGTAGTTGTTACTCGCTACAATACAATGTCACTAACACTATGCTCACGAATAATGTTTTCACTTATAATCGAGTATCTACTCAACGGATTGGAACGAAACGAACACTTCCAAAAAGTTTGCGCATTAAACTTTAAAATAGTGTAACATGTAGAAAACTCTTCAATAACCACTGATTATTGAAAATATTTGACGACGCAATGCACAACGATGTTTACTTAGTGACAGCTGACAGCTGAGCTCATTTATATAGCATAAAGGGTTGTAAGCAATTAAATAATTTGGTAGATTACGTTTGTTATGCTATCTTCTAATTTTGAGAGCGTGGTAAGAGGAATTAACTTGTTTGAGATGTTCCAATACCGTATTTATAAAGACAGCACATTTATGTTCAACCGGGCACGTTAAGGTATCAGCGCCGTATTGTATGTATTTATTTCTGACTTTTACATGTAGCAATCGGTGTTGGAAGTCACTTAATTATAATGTGATAATTGTGTTATGTGTGAATGAGTGTAGGGATTTTTCGTCATCTAGTATAGTCGCCCGAAGAAATAGCTTATAACAGTTAAAGCTGCCAATTAATTGTCTTTAATTGTGGTGAACAATAAAGATCTATCTATCTATAGTACATGGACACTATATATAGTCGTATGAAAGATTCTCCACGTCATAATGTTACAACGTAACAAGTTGTCGAGGTGTTCTTCAAACTTTGATCTAACTATGTTTGACAGCTTCGGAATAGTGTTCATCCAAGTTGCGGGGTGCGATCCCGATACCGTGTCTATCAATGTCGGAGTTTCAACCAGTGTGTGTGACTTCGGTAATATGTCAAACTCTATAATATTCGAAAAGTTAGCTGTCGATTCCGGGAGTGCATTTATATTGAGAAGAAAATTGGTAACTACTGTCACTTCTACTAATATTATACGTGCCAAAGTTTGTAAGGATCTTTGTAATTTTTCACGCAAAAACTGTTAGCAGAATTGAGATAAAAACTAGCAGAACATTCATTAAAATAGACGGGCAAAGCAATAGCTAGAAAAGTTTCTAGATCTATTATATAAACAGAGAAAAAAACTAATTATTATTAATAAATACATATTCATTTCGAAATTTCGTAAATTAAATCGTTTAAGCACTCTCTATAAAGGACAGGTAAATGCACGGAGAGTGAATGAATGATGTTCGAAAATTGATTTTTAATTTGCGGAATGACAGAGCGCCTACTGTATTATTAATCTTCCATTATATCATTTCAGATAAAACCACGTGACGTCATCTAGGATATCATCAGCCTTAATAGCTATTAATGGTGACGTTTAATATCGCAAAATATACGTGTCACGCGAATAATTCGTTGGCTAAGATTTAAATAGTTAGATACGCCCTGACCACCTAAAATCTGTGGCGTATTATTCCAATCTGTGGTGAACAGAGAAAATAGTGTCATTCCTTTTTATCATACTCAATTGTAAGCTATACTATATCATCTAAATGAGTGAGCTCACTCATTTCATGGTGGAAATATTTCGGCGCGTTCGCATTATAGCAAGGGCGTATCTAACTATTGAAAACTTTGGGGCTAAGCAATTGGTTCAACGGTGGCTGCGATGGAGGTACAAAAGCTGTTCTTATAATTTTTTACTATTTTGAGGCAACAAACGGGCAGTTTACCTTATGTTACTGGTCACTGATGCCCATGAGAATCTGTGAAAAATGCAGATAGAATTGAAGTTCCCTCTGAAGTCCTCCGAGTACCTACTGAGATCGCTTCGCTAAGTGTCCCTTCCGACTACCTATAACTCACTGTGAAGCAATATTTTCTTTACTTTGTCCACTGATTTGAAAAGATTGCTGGAACACGAGATGCCTAGCATAGAATTACAATACAGTTACACAATTAGGTAATGTTACAGGTTACAGGACAGAAACTCAGCATCCTTAGAATGGCTTTGAATATTGCAGTTTTTTTTTATATTACATGTAGCCTCGGTTCTTTCTCTGTAATCTGTAACATAGAAATGTATTTTCCACAAATAACAAATCTGACGTCTCATTTTTGATTATATCATATTTATAACAGTCTTCAGTTTGCAGTAAGTCATATTTCATGTACCTAGTTAATAAATTATTCGTGATTGGTCCGAGCGAGTTGTGGAAACTTAAAAATGTAGTCTCTACTAATATGTAGTGAGGAGGTTCTTATCTGGAAAGTTCCTGAGGGACTCCTCTCAAGGAAAGTATTTGCGCGTTCCATTGGACAGCGCCTTCCTACTTATGCGCTGGGTAAGTTCGCGGAAGGGATTTCTATGTAGGAGTCTCGTATAACCCGTCTATTCCCTAGAGGTTGGGTATATTCGTAGTTCCCCTTTCCAATGATAGAGAGATAGAATCTTAAGAAAAATAACCTTTTATCGAGATAAAATATACCCTCATTCAGTCACGTCCATTGGCTATTTGTTTTCGATTCACTTATTTATATTTATTAAGATTTTTTTCCGGATGTGAAATTGACGGATTCTTGATTAAATCGGAAGACCAACGTAAATACATATTCATATTAATTGTAATTAAATCATATTTGTCTGTAGAAAATGTTATGATTTCGGAAAATCGGTAAGAAAGGGCCTTATTTCTTTTTTTCACTAGAAGACCCATTTTCATTAATGCCATATCATATGTTTTTAAACTGTCACAGACACATGTAAGTTTATGTAACCTCAGTACGTGAAGATACGGTTATAGCCCAAGAGCTGGTACCGAAGTGGTGGTATTATGTTTACCAGCTCTCGGGATATTAGGGTTGTGTCGTGACATGAAAAATAAACGAACTAGACATGGGGAAGATAGAATAATCTACGTTTAAGATCTGCCAACAAATTTTCCCCGTCACCGCAGTTTCTCCGTGACCACGATCCATGCGACTGGATCGAAATATAATATAATAATATGTCATATCGTTCTACATATAACACTAATGAAATGAAAAAATCTTTTGCTGTCAAGAGTTTAATAATCCTTCTATTTTCATTATTTTTAGCATGTAGTGTCTATGGTACGATTATACGATATTCTATGGTACGAATCCTATAGCTGTCATATTGAGTGACAGCCCGACAGATGTAGATAGGTTCTGTTGCCGATTCTGGAAGCGTATATGGAATGCAATTGTACCGTGGCAGTACAACATCCGTTGGGAGTTCCATGCACGCATATCCAGTGGCGTAGCTACCAAGGGGCGATCTGGGGAAGTGCCCCGGGGGCCTCAAACTAGGGGGGCCCTTCGGACCCTGATTCTACAACATAACCTAACTTACAAAATGATAAAAAAAAAAATAAAGATGTGGTGT
>DWTF01000458.1:0-11961 GCA_018250225.1 Udranomia kikkawai
AAGTCTATCTTATAACAACAGTATACTTGCTTGCTAGAATGTTCTGATGGAAATGGGTGTAGTCAGGGATATATACTTAACAGAAAAGTACCAACTTAGTCCTCAGGGGTAGCAACGCATTTGTAGTTGACCTAAGAAATAACTTCGATCCTGTCTTAGGTTATAAATGTCCTTGGGCGGCAGTGACCACTTATTATCAGGTGGATTGCTTGCTCGTTTGCTACCTCAAAATTAAAAACGACATTTAAATCTCTAAAAGCACATTCTGCTAGTCAACCGTAAAAAAATGTTAATCTAATTTATACATGAATCCCACACGAAATCAGTTATTTGTTCGTGATATCCGATCGACTATCCCCATCGTGGCGAGGGCATCCGGATTAATGAGCGCAGACAGAGCTCTGAGTGCCTGGTTTATATTTAGAGCTACTATCTTTACGGCGATGAATTTTACACGACTCCGAGGCGTTTGAATGCTAAACGCTCTGGCATATGCAGCATCCGCTTCGAAATGCAGTCTTCATTGAGTAATGTAGGCAACATTACGCGCAGATATCGCGTAAACACGCCGCTACATGACAGACAGACCAGCTGGCCAAGTGTGAGCTGTGCTCGCTGGTTCCGTATTAGTACCTGTGTTTGCATATAGGCATGTCGTTAAGTTTGTTTCTACAGTCCCATGCAAAGGTCGATTCAAAGTGAAAAATTGATTCCAAGTTGGAGTGTAAAAACAACAAGATTGTTCTTATTTTCATTATAAAGGCTTCTTTGCAACTTTTTTTTAGAATAACAAATTTGTTTTCTGGTTTGACCAAATAAGACAAACAGACGGAGGAAAGACGGATGGTAGAGTACCATCGTATATAAATTATTCGTTCTTTAAATTCACTGATTCCACTCTAGTTCCTGATGATGGATGATCACAGAACGACTAGATAAGGTATACTAAAGAAGCATATTTATATACTAATAACTAATAAAGGATATCCAGGTTAGATGGATAATCCAACCCGTACAACACGTACGTATTAAAGTTCACATCTGACTAAGAAGAGTCATCAAAATACATATATCATCCAAACTGCACTGAATCTTTATGCAATACAACTATCGTACACGCTTTTGAGGGTATTAAAAACTCACATTATGACTATGAAGACTAAGAAGAGTCATCTAATCGAAACCAATCTTTTAAGGCCTTTAAAACTTGACATTAGAACAATGAGGACTAAGAATAGTATTCTAAACAGATCATCAAAATTAGGCTGACCCTTTCCGCAGTACAGTGACCGTACAAACCTTTGAGGGTATTAAAAGGTCACGTGGCCGCAAGTGAACATAATAATATAATTAAAACCGCTCGTACACCACCGCGTCCACAAAAGGCCTGTCAAAAATAATTCGCGGGCCCCACCACCTCGACCGATTATTCACGCCGATGACAAATGGCGATACTCGGGTACATTTCGATTATATTTCACGGATTTGTGATCCGTAATATATAGGTTTGGATCGTTCGGGTGTGCCGCGACCGCGATTTTATTTCTGAACGGCGTATGCGACGTTTCAACTTAATATTAAATTACGATAGTTATTGGCGTTCGGTTTTTTTACGACCCCGTAAATAATTATTTATCTCGCGCCTTATAGATTTAGGCGGCGGATGTTAATTTATTTTTTATCACTGAATCGAAGTTATGTCTGAATGTTTTTGCGTGTGTAAAATAGTTATATGTTGCGTTTTGCGCGCGAGATTTCCGCATTATAACATGTAATATTATGTAGAAATCGTGTTTGTTTTCCTTTGCGTTGAAATAGAGATCATTCTGTTTTATTTTCTGCCAAAATTCCATATTGTATAGAAAGCTACAGACAAGGACACGAGTTTGTTTTAAGAAAACTATCAGCATTTCTACACTAATACTATTAATTCTCAGTCAGTATTCTAATAATCGCTAGTCTCTACCTAGTTCCTCAAATGACCGCGTGTCCTAAGTTATCAACTATTATCAATGTTATTAATGGTGTATAAAACGAAATCGCAAATATCTATGCAATTACTCAACGGTTACAGCAGAACTAGGTATACACTAACGTTACTAAGCTATAAATACATTAAATAGAAACCGTATGCACAGATATATTTACAGATAAACGCTAAATAAATTGATTTAACCGAGTGTTTATGTAAAGTGGTAATATAACCAGCAATAACCATAATATAAACATCCAGTAACTTGTTTTATAAACAGAAATACTACAATGTTTTACGTTCGCTCAATAAAATTGGTCATTAAAACCAGATAAGTAGTAAATTATACGTGGACTGATCGTTATTCTACTAACTTATTAGCTTTAAAACTAAATGACAGGGACGTCGCAGCGTCTATATAAGAATCCCATTTAAATTATGCTCGTATACATAATACATTTGCTACTGAAAATATGGTGTATTATAACGTTAGTAATGAATAGTTTAACAGTTAGTAGAATTAATCTCCAGACATCGGTTTCTCATTAATAACCCGAGATGTGGTTTGACAAATTAAAACATTTTTTATTATGCAGAGGGGTATCACTAATCATTGCGAGCGACTTTTATTGTTCTTTGAGCTTTTAGGCGTGTTTAATTATTAACATTAAAAATTAATTATGTCCATATTTATCTACATGCGGGAATTTTCCGGTAAATGTTAATTATTTTTGTTCATTCATCGCGTATATTTAATAGTCTTTTGAAGTAAGCATCTAAATGACCGTATTTTGTTGTTTTATGGCAATATGGCATTATTTGTCCATCAAACATTCTTTCCTTTGATCAATCGCAATAATAATAGATATTTTTATTTCCGCTAATAAGAAGAAAAAATATATAGCCTAATGTCAAATTTACGTTCTGTATGGGACACCTTACAGTATCGATGTGGCACAAACGACTGTGCTGATAGAGTTTAGAACTTAAATGAAATGGTCTTTCATGTGAATACTTTATGTATACGTTTGAAGTACTCTTTAATGTTGCATCTATATTTTACTATTGCATTATAGTCTCATTTCACGGAAAACATCCAAAAATTTTCAAACAACCACATATTAGGTTTAAAAGTTACGTTATTATAATTTAAAATTTTCCAATTATAATAAACATTAGATCACTAAACATTATTATTGTGTTTTTATCTTATACTTTTGATTTTATAGCCTTTTTGATTCCCACAGACGTTTACGGCAGTTTTATATCACAAAATAAAGTTGGTATTGCATATTAATGAATTCGTAACATGATGTAACTTTTGTTAGAAACACGTTCGCATAAATTGATTTTATGCATCAATTGACATTTATAATCGATTATTTTAAGTTTGCAAGAATAGCAGTGTTTTATGGCAAGTGTTAGAACGTAGCACAGAAGTGTAAGGGTACATAACCCTTATGGTTATGTTCAGGGTAGCCAACATTAATAATAAAGTAGTCTTATATCCCTTTATTTTTTTTGTTTTTAATTTAAATAAAACAGTCAATAACTCAACAATTTTTCGAGAAGCCCTATGTATCATGGAGAGATACCCGGAGAGTGATCTTGAAATACATTCTTGTCCAGCATCTTTTTCAGAATGCACTCAATTCTTACAGAAACTTATCGATATGTGTCGAAAACTGCTTTATCTTACAAAAATTCGCACCACAATTAATCTTTTTATTGGAATCGTGTAACAATCAACCTAAGACATTTTGAGATTGAAGTTTCTTCTCACCACAAATGCGTTGCTAGCCCTGAGGATTTAGTCGGAACGCCACGGTTAAATCTTCCTGACCACAGCCTTCAGACCAGGATACAGAAGCACGAACACTACTGTTATAAAGCAGAAATAGGTGTGGCGGTGGTGCCTTCGGAATCGAAGCGTACAAAGTTTTACCACCTTCATCTTTTTATGGGAATTAAGCAAATCTTTTTTACGAGTACCACCTACAATTCGTGACCTGCTTAGACTAGTCTCTATACTCGTAATTCCAATATCCTTTATCTTAAACGAATAAGCATCGACGCAGCCATAAATAAGTAAAACCATAAAACTGAGACAGCCAATCAAACATATCCCAATTATTTTCCGGTTGCTATCACATAGTACACAGACTAACTTATCAACAGACCACACACATAGACGAAAGATGCCAGGTGTGTTTTGTGGTGTAATTAAATTTACAATGTGGTTTTAGGATGTGAATTAAGGAACTTGTAACCCAAGGTCATATTCAAAATAAGCTAGGATTGATTGGATTCGCAAATCGTTTATTATTGATTTAGATAGAACTTCGTGAGTGGAGCTTTGGTAAGATTTTTGGTTTTAGTCAAGTACAAGCTTATATCAAAACCCATATAAAAAATCGTTAACACTTTAAATTATAAAATACCGTATTTACTATTAGCAAATACATACATCTTTACATTTTTATGTATATACCATTCATTGCGTCCATAAAGTTAAACTCCAATACAAAGAAAAGATTAAAATTTTTGCTACGTCAAATCTCCACAATTTTTATTTTTTTGAAAGACACAATCATCATAAAAATACAACGAATTGTGAGAAAAATGTTCATATTTTCCGAGATGCGTTAATTTGCCTCTGATGTGAACATCGTCTGTATAAAGTTTGGGACTTCAATGAGTTGGATCATTGGAGGCAATTTGTAGCAATTAAAGTATAGTAAATGACTGATGGGGCGCACGGACACAGCGTTAAGCTCAGGGTAACGAATTGCTAATGGGGTAGATAGGGATTGATCTGGCCGCAGCGTTAAGACGAAGGCTGTTTGTTCGTAATTAGCGGTCCACTATAGCCGTAAGTACCCGTCTATGTTTTTTTGACTTAGGGTAACCATTACTTTCATTTTTAATATTGTCGTATGTTTATATTTCATTGTATAACTACATACGTATTATAATGTATTGTAATTAATGTAAGAATGATGTTATAATGATAAGAACGAATAAAATTACAATCATTAGGCTGTTTAGTTAGCAAAATTTTGTAGAGTCGATTGTTATAATTTTAGTAGTAGATACTGCTGGTACATAGATACAGGTAGTTAAGAATAGATCTAACAGATCTGATATCTTGTAATCTGTATTCTGACCGTGTAAATAATTATCACACCTACCTACCTAGTACGCAACACAAAAACTTCGAAAGCGTTAATCTAATAGCTCATTTAAATTCGCACGAGAACAAATTAACAAAGCGAGATAAATAAATAGCTATCTGAAATTTTCGACAAAAAAGTTCCTTAACAATTTTAATCGACTGTACCCTCCGTCATTAGGTCACGTATCGGCGTCGATCGGACGTGTATCTTTGCCTTAAGAACAAAAAGTCCAAATCAATCGGATCGTAGGAAAAAATCAATCGACGAATGGACCGACACCGTTACATCTGATTGCGACTGATTTGGGTCCTCTGGGATCCGTATACTATTTCTTCCATACATTTATGGTAGTTTTCTTTGTATTCCGATCGGTGGAAAATCGTATACGATTTTTAAGTGAACCGAAACCTTTGATGGTTCTTGCTGCCAAAGTATTTTTTCAAAGTTCAAATTTTTTTAGAATGTAAATCCAAATTAGGTTTTTAGCATTTCTTGATTATTTTTGAATATTGATCTAATCGTATAGTCTACGCAGACAGCCATCCCCGTCACCGTCCCCGTCTTCTCGTCCCGAAACAATGAAGATTTATGAAAATACAAATAAACAAATAATTCATAAGTTGCAACAAACTACACATAGTGTGCAAAATTTGTTGAAATCGATCCAGCATCTCGATCGGACAAACAACTTGACACGTTATTTAATATGTATAAAGACGATAAGAAACTGCGAAACCCTACAACGCGACGCCCACTCACACTTGACCATCTGCTCTATGTTCCGATTCCCATGAACGTTCAGACGTACAAACGGACATTCTCATCTCTAACACCGGAACGAAACTCCTAATTTGTTTGTTATATTCGTATAGACAATTTTTAATTAAACGCCTTATTTCTGCGTGGGAGTTAGAATCGTATACAGTCTTTATTGTAACCAAATGTGGAAAACAATATAATTAAACTTTGGTTCGATATCACCGCTCTCGGAACTGTTACTTAAAGAGTTATGTACCCAATACCTGAGCATCGCTCGCAATAAATACCAGATGTTGAGACTTGAAATCATATGTGTATTTTTATATCTAAGCAGTAAGATAAATTTGTTGACGATGATGAACCACGTCAAAAATACGTAAAAGCTACCACAATTCCAGACGCTAAGTTAACTCATACATTAAGCGTTTTCTGAAGAATAGATGAATTTGATGATGATGAAACACATCTAACATCCCTCCATTTCTTTTATCCCCATCAAACGGGCATGACCACGGAGTGCAGATGATCGGCAGTTGCCAAGAGGGCCATAACCAGCGTTGCTACATATATGGGTTACAGTCGTCAACGACTCACATACAAGGTATGACGGCTAGATAAGGGTGACATTGACTCCCCGTCATTACGGGACAGGTCTCAAAATGATGCTACACACGACATCCCGACACGCGATGCGAGAATTAAAGAAATAATTTAAATTACAGAGATTGCGACACAGAAGAAGCTTGTTTTACAAATGACGTTAAAAAACTAAGATGAAGCCATCTCCGATGCCGTTTTGATTGCGAGTTAATTCCAGTTTGCTTTTAACAATTACAGACACGTTAATTAATCTCGTATTCAAGTAAATATCTCGGTAAGAAATTGTGTAGGTATTGTAACAGTTGCCTAGTTATTTAAAATGTTTATTTAATTCTTATCGAAACAAAGGAAATTCAAAATACACAATACACACACCAAATCAATTATGTTTGACACATTCTTGGTATCACCAAGACAAATACACTGTCAAGAAAAAATACGACACGAATGAGGAAAAATGTATATTTTTTGCAATCTCATGGCAACCCTGGTGCTAAGGTTATTATTACATACAAATTAGAGGATTATTATGGTCGCATTACGGTTCTCAGTAACCCTTTTTTATGTTTTTATTTGTAAAAAACCGACCAATGTCGATATCGTGGGCGCAACGTTGTTATTAGACAAAGATTATCTCATATTGAATCTGTGGTTTCGTATCTAAATAATATTTTAGGGACGAATGAGTAAACAAAGTAATTTCATTGCTTGCGTTATGTGTTCTGTGTATATAATTCTGCTTAAATTTTGTTCATAATATAGCTTTAAATAAACAGCAACAATTTGGTGGCAAATGGTGGTAAGAGGTGGCACAAAAATTGTGGTTTGACTCCGGATTCACCACTACCACACCTATTTCTGTCTAAAAACAGCAGTTTATAAGGCAGAGTTAACTGGTTTGAAAGGTGCGGTCAGGGAGACATACTTAACCGAGGCTTTCCAACTTAGTTCTCAAAGCATTTGTACTGACCTATTTTTAAGCGTATTTTTTACAACTTTTCTGTTTTTTAGTTTCCTAGTAGGTATATCTGTCCTGTGTATTTAAGAGCCTGGTCTGTAATAATATGAGAATTATTTCCAACATATATAACCTTCAGATAAACACGTGTTAGGGTTTGATCTCGCGTGTAGATTAAGTAACCTTTAGAGAATGCTTATTCTGACTATGAGAATGAGTATTCGTAGCCTACAGACTATTCGCTAATATGTTAGATTAGAGAATTTAAGAATCAGAATTCAGGTTGTTAATTTATAAAATTATTTCACTTTTTTATCTGTTGAAACGCTAAATCAAAACTTTACAAACTGTCGTTTTTGTCGTTACAAAGTACCTCTACTTTTTCGTGTCTTTTTAATTTTGTGTTTTTTTTTAAACATACAGGGTGTATGTTTTACCCCCTAATTAAAAATTAAAGGTTATAATTTATTAAAAAAAAGATGTTTTGAGTTTTTTCTCGTCTCAATTTCCTAAACATAAAGAAACACTACATACTTTTTATAATAATTTTTCCACCAACCAAACATTTTCGCATAGTAAACCAACTCACGTAAGTCTCATCTGCGTCTATCGGCGGACTGATCTACGCGTTCGTCATTACCAGTTTTTTATCATCATTATCCGCCGGATCCCTGTGTTTCGGTCGTAATGATATGAAACTAAATTATAAGGCCCGGCTTTCGGCTACTATTAACATACCTAGCTGGTATCATTGAGAGAATTGGATTTTAAGTACAAAATATGTTTTTTTTTTACTTTGTTTTAGTATGACTGTTAGCATTGTGTCTGTATAATATTTTCTTTTATTTTTTAAATTCCAACGAAGTTTAAAAACATTGTGTGATAACTTATTATATTTATTTTATCTTTAATTTTGCATTTGATGCGAATCAAACTATTCAGCCCCTTGTATTATAAACAAAAGGTAAATTTAAAATAAAATATAATCTAATTCCTTAGCAATTTTGGAACCTATGTGGATCATATTAATATTTAACGCGATTGTTAATGACAGCCATGATCTAAACACAAACACATTGGAAACTACTAATAAAAGAAAAACGAATCAATACAATTATAAAACATAGCATCTAAAAATAGAGTTCATACAATATCAAAATATTATCATAACACATATGTAAAGCTCTTACTGAGTATGACTAAAAAGTTTTGGAAGTTATGACTCACACGATTCAAATAAAAAGACGTGTGAGTCGTTTTCTTCCAATCCGTCAGATGGTCAACATGGCCCTCCGAGTGTGACCTCATCTATCACGTTTATCGCTGCCAGCTATTTATCATCTCCAAACATTCTTTTATCTTACGAAAAAAATATTAGAAAAGTGTTGGTACGCTGTGGATGGAAAATATATCCGCTAGGTGGCATCACTTGTTAAGAACATAACATGAGCGCAAGTCATCCCGAAGATTTTACTTATTGAAAAAAAACATGATACGGCCGCGGAGTAATCGATAACGATTACTCCGCGGCCGTAATCCTATTTCTGATATTTTAAACATAAAGTTATTAAATACGAATGTTACTTAACGGTGAAATCTTGATGTTGGCTATAAAGATCATATAATGTATTGTTAAAACTAGCTAATAAAGTCCGGAAATATATAAAGTAAAGTAATAAAACGGAAGATAAATATGGAGCTTTATTGCAATAGGATACATGGTTTACGCAATAAATAAAACGGTAAAAGATATTAAATCATAATTGTGTAACAGTTAACCTCTCTGCGTACGGAGTGCAGCGGTAAGGAGCGCCGTAGTCTGAGTGGTACTGTAGTAAGAGGTTTAATTAACAGGAAAACATACATGCAAACTTTTTAACTTATAAGACAACCTACCTAGAACGCGAAGGCATAAAGACTTAAGGACATATATATGACGTCCATTAAGTGTATCTGTATACCTAATAATGAGTAAAACATTTGATTCTTGATTCTTACGTCCATAGTACCACATATCTACATACTTTTAAAAGTTCATACCTATATCAATAAAAAACGCATTCTAAATGCATGAAATACCTGAAAATTCAAATTGAATAGTTTTATAAACGCCTAAAATGTAATGAAAGAATTGGCTATTTTTTAGTTGATCGATTTTTGTTTTTAACCATAAAGTAGGAACCTGTTTAGTTTCAATAAACTGGTAGAAAACATGTTTAAAAATCATTCGACGTATTTAGTAAAATTTGAGATCTTCAGCTCTAAACTTCACTTCAATTCTAAAGGTACGATACATACATATATATATCCAAATTTAGATTTAGATCCAGACATCGCTTCTCACAGTCGAAACAATGCGAGTAGAAGGGGAAGTGAGCATCATTCCGAATTTGCGGAGAACCTATAATTTAGGCATGGAAAGACAATCTGGGTTTAGGGAGGCGATGGCCACCAAATCACCACCTTGCGTTTCTCTGACGATTCCGAATGTTTTTTGCTCGTTTCGTGAGTAAGGCTGTAGTTATGACGAAGTTGACGGCTAACATGAAAGAGAGTTTTCGAGGGTTTTTTTTACGTGAAGTAATATGGTGGAAATAAATAAATATAGAGGACGCTAAATGTGAGTCTATAGTAATTGGTTCTATTATATAATAGGTTAATAACGCCACACTCATAGCTCTATTAGAAGTTTATGTAATCATTGAGTTATAATAGTCGTTTACATAAAGGTTAAAAACATGTTTTGTGGATAGTTGACCTAAGAAACTACCTCAATCCTGTCTTAGGTTGACTACAGATGCCCATATGTGGCAGTGACCACTTACCATCAGGTGGACTGCACGCTCGTTTGCAGCCTCAAAATCATAAACAAGACTTCGACTTCACCGAGAAATCCGAATCTTGCAAAATTCCGATCGCATCCTATCAGCGTGAACGATATTGGCGCTGTCAATCATATTCTTCTGAAAGCTGCGACGTTCCCTCGATATCCAGCTAACTGCGTGCTTGTTATTCTATTTTGGGACACTAAAGCAACCACGAGAGCGCGGTACCGGTAACCGTGCGCTTACTGAGAAAAGATCCGCGTTCTTAAACGGTCTAACAATAGTGTATTTACGGAGAACTATTGTCGTTCTTAGGATCGTCGTGGGTTATTTTGTTTTTGTGTACATTTCTAGGACTCCTTTCTGGTACGTCTGGGTTTTTTATACATATAAATTTAAGCCTAGTGAAAAGGTACGCAGGTCACCTGATGTTAAGTGATCACCCCGTTTATGGACATTTGAACAACAGAGGTATCGCCAATGCGAAGCACTCTTTGTGCTGCGTTTGAAGAACCTCATGTTATAAGGCTCTGGGAATGAATTAATATGTAGTAAACTAACGAAGCAATAATTGATCATTTTTCTAACTGCCCGAAGGTTTGATATATAATCATCCCTCAAGGACATCATGTTATCTATGCGCCTAATCACATAATCCTCTATTTACTTTATCATGAGGGCAGAACCGCGAGAAAAAACTAGTTACAAATCGTCTAGACTCGCAATCTCTGGGCCCTAGATTGGATTACTAGACATGCTCTCATGTTTTTAATTATTTTGCAGTGAATATTTAAAATACTTTTACGTTTGTACTAGATTTTGTAACAAAATCCGCCATACTTCACTATAGCCTTGTCTATATGCCTTGCCTTATCTACCTGCCAGAATCTAACGATTCTTACTGGACCAGCATGGTGGACTATGCCGAATCAATTTAATCTTGAAAGAGAACATCATATTTCCAATTACTCTGTGATCGAGCTATAGTTAACAACTTAATTTCAAGTGGATTTTATGCTAGTTCGATATTTCCAATTATATAAAGTAGTCCACTCTATATTTTTAACGAATTTCCAAATAAATAAAAATCAAACGGAACCAATAAATGTTAATTTATTTTATATTGAAATGTTTAAATTAAAATGCGTTCGCAATTAACCGGCTGAATGAACTTTTATCTCCTCTTTAAGCCTTTCCTTTTTTGTCGCAGATTATCCAAAACCATAAAATACAACTTCAGTATCGAATTATTTTTTAAGTACTTAATATTTTTTATAGAAGAGGAATAGTTCAAACTATATTATGTGTACATATTTATTTTCGTGATCACAAATAAAACTAATATAGCATATTCCCAGAATGTGACGATAAACTAGCTACTGGAAAAAGGCCTAATCATGATATAAAAAAAAAAAAACATTTTTTTGTTTACGTTTAATATGGTCATGTACGAATCCAAATATCGAAATATCATTAAAAATCAAACAGCTATGCTCGAATTTCAAATGGTTAAATGACCATTTACGACTTTTTTGAGCACCAAATGGTTTAAACACGATTCACGGATTTTATTTATATAAAGAGGCAGAAGACAATTTATATCACATGCTTAATGGACATACTGACCTAACTGGACACGACGATTTTTGGAAAGTCGGAAAGGAAAACCTT
>DWTF01000459.1:0-11959 GCA_018250225.1 Udranomia kikkawai
ATAGTTAATTCACATTATCAAAATTAGTTTCAAAAAGTCGCTTAATCGGTTTGGGACTGGTTCCGTCACCCTAATTATATGTGCGTCTACTGAAAAAAGAAAGCTAACTGGTTCACTGGTACACATATTCATAAAAATTAAACTAACGATCGCATGAAAAGTAGAGCTTCAATGAAACAGGTAATCAAATAACAAACATACAAACAAAAATTAAAAATATTCTTCCAGGAAGTTCGAATGGGAAATGGGAACAGCAACTCCGTAATATTAAACTTAATTGCTTTTAGTTCGGTGAAGGTAATGCAAAAGGTTGTTTTTCAACACTACACTAATATATCCTTATAATTTATGTACATATTTTACTAACTTGAAATTAGTTTATTTGCTGAATCTACGAATACATTCGCAATTCAAATAGAACTTCGATAGATTTTAGTTTAACCCGAACTCATTTTAATTTCACGGACGAGGGCACCGATTTATTCGGATATCTAGATACACTTTGCCAACTTTGATCGGCGATCACGTGTGATTTATAGTAGTTTCAATGATATACGCGACCACTGCTTTCCCGTTCCAATAAAAAATGTCGTTGTGACTTCCTGGAATTGTTCTGTCGCCCGCCGTTACGAGTTGGCGGTTTATATTTTACTAGAATCCATAATATAGACGTATTCTTTGAAAACGACACAATATACAACACTTGAAAAAGCAAACGCAGATGGAATACACAACGTTGAAATGTCCGTGTAACTACGTAACGTAACGTACCAACGTAACGTTAATAATATCTAATTGGGACAGATTTTTCAGATATAAGTTATCAACAGGCAGTTTATATTCAACTGGTTTTGCCAGTAAATGTCTGCCTATTGTAGTTTTTGTATCAATATATCACCGCATGAACTAAACTGACCCACATGAAAACCACCCTTCTGAATTTAATGATAGTTAAGGGTATCAGTAAGCAAAATTCATCCAAAAACCTGCAGTATTAATATATGGTTAAGAAGGAAAGAATCTAAAGAAGCACTCAGAAATATTCGCATTTAACTGGAGCAATAGTAAAATTAACTTCATATTTTACGCGTAGCGCTACACATTGGTAGCGGACTATCCAGCGTGTAGCATTGAAACACGCAAGAATCTAGGATATATTATAATTCCACTGCCTACTTACAAATATTTTAGAGGTCATAGGGCGAACATAATAACATTTCTCTTTGCGAAAGAATAAAAGGAACATTTTGCGGGTACGAAAGACAAAGAGAGGTACGAAAAACAGTGTCTCGGCAATGTCGGCGTCCCGTCACGGTCAGGCCCATGATTAATTACGGCCGAGATTTATGACGTACGAAACTGATTTCGGTGTCGATAATATAATAATGAACCGGGAAACCACGCAGATATCGCCTAATTTCGCTGAAACCGTTCACTCAATTTAACTTTTAATGAAGATTGAGATGTCGTAATCTTGCGAGGTAGTTCCCCGCGTTTTCTGGCAAAGTTCTTCATTGGGTCTAGTAAATATGTTTTGTAAATAGCTAGTAATAGCTACAAGCTTTTGTACATATAAAATGAAGATACTTTTATTCTGTTGCATTATATCATTTCTATGTGACATAAAAGCTCGTAGGTAAAATATATGTCTTCATAAATGAAACGTGTTAAAAGAGTTAATAAGTGACTTAAACAAGACAATGGAAATATTCTTGAAAATAAATCAAATACACACGATTAGAAATCCCCTTTTTTATAAATCGTTTTCCTCGTTTAGGAATCTTCAGGGGTGGTCAAGCAACTTACTATCGTTTATTTTTAACCGAATAAATGTAACCGGACGAACGCACGTAGATAAAACATTTTATAAATAGAACTTCTTAGAAATACCGATGGTCATAACGTTAAGCGAAGATTATATTGAAAGCGATTTGGATAACGATAAGCTACCTTAATAACGATAAAGAACGTAGGTTTTTTTACAGAAATACCCAGAGAACCAAAAAAAATGTTCAGTCATTAAATATTTTGCAAGATTTTATAAGCCATATTATTACATTTTTTCCCTAATTTTACTTGACTATTAAATTAGACGTATATTTATATTGGCAACGGAGGCTAAGGCGTATATAACATAAAAAGAATATTAATATGTTGTAATGTACGCGTAATAACAGCCATGAATATTTTTGCGCCAATATTCCTTAGCACATTTACCTAATGGATATTTTATACACTATTTTTATTTATTCACTAAATTTGAGGAACGCTCAATCTTTTTTTAGTTTAGTCTTAAAGCGCACTTGAAAGATGGTTCTCCTATTATAGCCTATAGGAACTTTTTATGAAGCGTTACTTTATTTTCGTGTTGCTAAACTTCACAAAGCAAGTGTCTACAAACTTTTATAACTTTATATATTAATGAAGCAAATATTTTGTAGGCAGAAACTTTTCGAGGCTTTATATTAGAACACGTAGAATGTACACGCGTATTATATACAAAAACACACCAGAAATGAGCTAAGGATTTCGAATGCTAAATTTTCCTTTTCCAGTGTTAAGACTCGTGATATGGGTATATTATTTTCCTAATATCGTTCTCACTAATATATTGCATGACAACGTTGAATTTCCAAATCGGATCTTGGGAGAGATTTGGGTTACTCGAGCTTTGGACCCTGTTGTTTTATAAACTGATATTAAAATATTGGATCCCTCATACTCATAACATTTAATATGTTTGCTGTAAGTCGAGGTGTGTTAGTATAAAGGTTCCATTAAAATGAATAAAATAACCATGATTAAAAAACCTCCATGAACAATCTGTCTGGAAACTAACCTATGGAAGATTCTTCATGGGGAAACAACCTCCATGAAGAATCTGTCTGGAATCTAGCCTGGAGCCTATCTGGAATTCGAAAGAAGTTTTATAAACTTGCATATCACTCAGAATTATGTAAATGTTGATAGCTTCACGCCAACAGACCTAGTATGAAATTGTACGATTTTTTGTTAACGCTATATCATTGGGAATTGAGAGCAGAAACTCAATATTCATCGCCGCTGAACTAAACAACCGCTGTCAAAAACAGCTCCAATTCGGGGAACTGTAGTATCACGTCCCCTACTCGTGTTCCGACTTTGAACATGCAAATATGCCATTAAAATGTTCCATTGGATCCATTTAATTTTGTTCTGATGTGGGATTATGCCATTCCTTGTTTGTGCAGAATTCTATACCTTGAGGGTAATAAGATGGACACACGACGCGCATAGTCAATCCTTGACTCAACAGACGACTTGACGAAACAAACATGTTTTTAATTTTTTTTAAGATTTTAAGATAGCAAACGAGCATGCAGTCCACCTGATGGTAAGTGGTTATTGCCGCCCATGAACATCTGTAGGCAACTTAAGGCAGGATTGCAGTTCTTTCTTAGGTCAACTACAAAAATGCGTTGCTACCTCTAAGGACTAAGTTGGATCGCCTCGGTTAAGTATGTCTCCCTGAGGGTGTGGTTATCAACACTGTTGTTATAGGGCAGAAATAGGTGTGGTAGGTGTGGCGGTGGTACCTCCGAAGTCGAACCATAAAAAGTTCTACCACCTTTTGAATGCTTTGGTAGTAAATTACGATACGTAAGGGTATAAACTTTTGTGGTAGAATTTTGTACAATAAAAATCCTTTTTACGATAAAAATAATTGAAGTAAATTCTTCATTTTTATTGTCATGATTACAATTATAAAAAGACCGTTAAAAATAAAAGGTTACTCTGATAGTGACAGAGAAACGAGCTCGTAGTAAGGGACTCCATGTTATGGGCGTTTAAGTTTGTTACCGAGTGGAAAGATTTCATAAAATATTTTATTTAATAAGACAAGAATTAGGCGAAGAAACTAGATACAAACAATTAATTGATATTACGTTTCCATAACTTGGAAATTTACGGTAATTTTTTTACAATGTTCTCGAAGGTGTGTAGAATTTACTATTCTTGACTCTGAACTGTGGCTCAAGCTTGAACTCATACCTGTCTGCTAAATCCTCGTATAGGGCATATTTGGCTTCGGTTTAATAGGATTTCCTTAATGCGGGTTAGAGCAAACTCAAATACGGGACAAACTAGCTCAGTTCTCCATCCTTGGGGTAGAAAACCTACAACCCTACATATCATTTCAGTCCAACTCTTGTATATCTGTAGGCTACAGAGACCACTTCACATCAGATGTTTGTGATAGTGGTTGAACATTCTGAGTTCTGGCAGAGTGAGTTTGATAAGGGCAAACGTTCCAACTTGGTCCTTAGCTATGACTACCTATTCTGTCTTGATAGTCGATGAATTGATGACGATATGAAATTAATTAAAATTTTAAATAAAAACCTTTTAATAGAAAACTATCTATTCTCAAAACGTGATTTTTTTATTCAAAACAAAGCAAAAATAATCCAACACAATACCTAAGTACTACGGTTTCTATTTATTTTAAAACTCCAAAGTCTCTTGAAGGAGACCCTAATTATGGCTTATTCTTCGCAACTTCACACAATGTGCGGACCCTACTTAATTCGGACAAGACCAAACTAAAAAGGTTTCTCAGTATTATCAGAAATCCTACAACAACATTAACGTTTCAAGGTGAAGGCTTTCTTTTCAAGTAATACTTAAATCTATCGTAGACAATGTACTTATAAAATTTTGTTTACTTAGGTAAACATTTAATGAATTTTGCAATATTGAACTTATTTTTAATTTTATAATTAACATTATTTTTAATTAAATGTCTTTGTTCGTCTTCTTTTTTTTCTTGTAGATAGTATTTACTTAAAAAAGAAAATATTTTATTATACTTGATTCGCAATTACAAGGTCTAGTGACGTTGATAAGTTTTTGTGCGTGGTTTCGACAGACAAGTCAATCTTGGCAGTTAGTGCACTACAATAAAACCGGGCTTAAACCGTTAGCCATTCAATACAGAGAGCGCTAAGATGTAAACACCAAAGAATACAATAGGTTGCGCAAGCCTTAGGCGTGATACACACGAACGATAGAAACGCGGCTTTTAAACTCTGCTGTTAATTTGGTAAGACACCATTGAGATATTTTAACAGAGTGGAAATTTTAAAAATTTACAATCACGTGTCTTGTAATACTCAGTAAGCTCAAGATTAATTTTAGTCTTCTCGCTTATTAGTAAAAGTAGCTAAAATAATACGATTTGCACACGGCTTATGCTAAGTTGTACAAAACGAAGAAAATCGCTTTGGATAATACGGTGCGTAAGAAAACTTTCTTTCGAATCATTCCACGTGGAACCTCAATCGTAGCGAAACATCAGTCAACTATTTTCGATACGACTCCAGCTCTTACAGGTTACAGACGTCTACAAAATCGTCTAAGAGCCAACACCAAACTAAATCCTCGTTTGGGCTTGTTAAACAGCTTTTTTTATTTTTTTTAACCACCAGCATGTAAATACATCTACTAATTTTGCAAACTCCTCTAGCTAAGCATAAAGACATGTGTTAGGAGTGGGTTCACGTAAATAGTGCAATGAGAATCGGACCCACGACCTCTCGATCGTCAGACCAATTCACTACCCATTGGGTTATTGTCGCTTAAATTTTAAATACAACGCTTTACATACGCTCGGGTTTAACCGCTCCGTGCGGAAACGACCTAAGATCAAGTGTATTGAGACGGGGAAAGGCAGACAGGTGCGCCCAGTATTCCGACGGTCGCCCACGAGCGCTTTCCAATTTTAAACTATAGCCGCTATTGTGCCGCCTAATTGGCTATTGTAGGCACTTGTGAGTGTAATAGGCGAGCTAAGCAGATTTTATATGTTAATGCCTGTAGTCATGCCTAACTATAGGCAATTAAGTATAGTAGAAGGAAAGGAAACGATAAATAGATCTGTTAGTTAGCCCAAACAGTTAGTGAGAGACACATGACAGTGTTTTTTTTTTGGATTTGCGAAGACGAGCGTTTGATTTTCATATATGCCTTACAAATAACACAAAAAAAATACATCAGTAGCTTTGCCTTGAAGTAATCTATGTAAAAGTTCGAAAACACTCAACGAATTAGTAGGACATTGGAACAGTAGGTACCATACTGGAGTATGCTCTATTCTAAATTATATGCAATTGTCGGGTAGGAGTGGACCATAAAAAAGTTGCTGCCTGCTGCTGAGTTGATACAGTTTCCAAACACTTGAGATCCATACTAATATTGTAAATGCGAATGTGAGTCTGTCTGTTACGTTTCCCGCTTACCACTGCACCAATCAGATGTTTGGTGTGTATATACTTCTAGGAATCGCATGGGTGTTTATATAGGGCTTAAGATTGGGGGTGAAAAATGGGGAAAAGTAGGAAACTTTTATTAAATTGGGGGACAGCCCAAGATTATATTGCTTCCTTTATAAAGACAGAACCGCGGGCTAAGGCTAGTAAATAATAAATCACCTTTCTCTTTCCGTATCCATCTTTATTAACCTCATTACGGCTCTCTCAATAGCTCTCCATCATAATACGAAATATTATGATGAGTGTCTACGCACAATGGGAAGGAATTGATTTGTTCCTTTTTATCACGATGAGGCAAGTTTCCTATACTATTGTGTCAGGGGATATTGTCTCAATATTTGTTTGACTTCTCATTTCCTCCATGAATACAGTTTTTTTTGGTATAAAAGCTTATTATGCAATTACTTTATAATCGTGATAACCTAGTTTATTTAATTACGGTCTAAACTAAGTGGTATAGTCTTAATTAAGTATGCCATTGAATCCTGATTAAAAGCAAGATCTAAGAACAGAGGAATGACGATGATGACTTCTGAATACAGTTCTCAATCCGTATTATGACGCGTTTTTTAATGAGAATAGCAAACAAAGCATAAATATATTAACATCATACGTGTATATGTCGGACAAACTAAGCGTATACAAATGATTTTCGAAACATTTCATATTCCGTTTAACCTTTTAGCGAGATATGTTTTGGCTGTTCAATCAACTTCCTTTAATCTTTGTAACGGTGTCCCAATTTGAACCATAACCAATAAGACCCAAGGTCGCGTTTACAATGGCGATGAACGCGAAATGTATGCAAAAGCCCTATTTGTTCAAACACAAGTGGAAACCAATAATTGTTTCCAATACGCCTATTACGAGGTTTTCTGCGATACCTACTGTGTTGTGTTTTCGCTCGGATTAAAGTTGTGATCGCGGTTGTTGTAATCCGTATACGTGGTAGGATTTCTATCAACTGGGATATAAGAACTTCCTTTTCTACGAAATGTCGAGGTTAATGTTAATTTCTCAGAGCTACAGAAACAATTCAGAACTTCGACTATGGATGTCTTGATGAGCGCTGCGAGGATTAAGTTCCTCAAAATCTAAAACAGATTGTAACACGCTTGCCAAGTCAGTCTCCGTATACATCTTTTTAGTTAAAACCATTGTAACTTTGACTTGTAAGACTTTTATATTATTACAAATCTTCAAATCTATGGGCTAACTTAGAGTGGGTATTCTTATGAGATGTAGGTACTTATTAAGTGCATGAGAAGATTATTTAATTCTAACAGCACTTGAATGATATAAGTACTACATCAGCTAAAGCTACTTTGTAAATTTGTATTCGTACAATAAACCTTTATATATACTGAAGTATATATATAGTGCAATCTGAAGTAACGTTGTTTACAAAAGTATCGACAAAGCTGACGATTTCATTGTCGACTTTCCGGTTCTCATGCTTAATGATGAAACGATTCTTAGCCGTGAGAAAACCTGTTTTGTGATAGATTGTAATATGAAGTTGATGACGTCGCTATTATAGAAGAGCCGACGAAAGTGCTATCAGAATTTCCGGAAAATTATCGCCGAAGCGAAGTTCTAGTGAAAAATGAAAGTTAGCCAGCGAGAGTTTTAAAAGTGATCAAGTAAATGCCGTCGCTCACGATATGGTTTCGTTTGCTAAACTTCTGCTAAAACCAGCAACAAAACATAGGTAACAAGTTCGTAATTTGTTGTCGGAATTCGTTACCTACAGTAATCACGCATATGAAAGTTTTACCAGCAAATTGTAGTAGCCAAAATCCATAATGGTGCTTCCTGTTTGGCGAAGGGAGAAAAGAACATTTTTCGAAGCGTTTTATTTGTAATTGTAGTAGCCAAAATCGATAATGGTGTTTCTGTATGGCGCAAGGAAAGAAGATTTTTTCAAGGCGTTTTATTTACGAAGTGTAGTAAAAGGAAAGACAATTTTTGAAGCGTGTAAATAAAATCTTCAAAAGCAGCAATTCATCCGAGATCAAGTTTAATGAGAATTCATCACAGATGTTCATGAGCAGTGAACACTTAATTTCATTAGGGATGCATCAGATAAATTTGTATCGAGTAACTATGTCTAATCGGATCCAATTTTAACGTTTAAATTTCTCTAATAAAATACTCTTACTGCATTTAAAAGCCGTATCAAAGAATATCAAACAAACGGCGCAAAAAATAAACTCTTAACCGCAACAAAAAGTGGGGATAAAAAAATAAACACGTAATAAACATCTAACCACAATACATGGAATAAGAATGTTTAAGTAAGAGTAAGACCGTTTAATCGACACATCGTTAGGCGTGAAGCGATACAGCCGAATCCACACAATTTCTTCGCCACATATTATGTACACCTAAACACCGTGTTTACCGATAGATGCCGAGAGATACTTGTACGGACCGCCGACGCCACATAATGTTGCGGTGTAGTATCGGCGGATCGGTAAGTTGATACGTTGGTTAACAAATTATCGGAGAAATAATCTGTATTGTATTGCGGCATCGTTGCATTTGCGTTGTGATTTCTTCAACTTCAATTTAAGGAGGGAAATGAGTTTGCAGACATAAGATGATCAAGACTCAAGGCTGCAGTGAATTTTATGTACGAGTATATTCAACTCACAGAAGTAGATGAGTTGCTATCTTAGTCTCTAAAGAAAAACTACGACTATCTATATTTTAAAAAATGACGAAAAATTGCAGCACCCTCGATAGAACCGTGTTAGGTTTTTCCAACTTATTCTTAATTCTTCATAATCGTTTGCTTGGGTTGTAGCAAAGGACCATTATGGAAACTTACTGGTCCTTCTGTTCTATACGACTGTAAACATACGGAGTAATAAAACGGTATGTGTGTTAATGTTTGCTCTTTAACAGGTATACGGAATGAGTGTTTTTGTACGACAAGATAATTTCTACTGACAGGTCTTGATAACTGTAGTACCGGTCTGCCGGTCATTCGGTGCCTCCAACCGCCTAATGGTCGGAGCGCGAAATACAGTTCTTAATTGATTCCGCTAATGTAAGTTTTTAGGCATTTGGGAGGTAATTACTCGGCTTAGTTGCGTGGGAAAGGATGACTTGTGAAATGGATGGTGACTCGAAATAGTAGTGTTTAAAGTTCAAGGGCACTGAAAATGAACTTACCGTTTTTTTATTATATTAAGCATTGTTTCTGTAATTTGTATTTGTTTATAGAATATCATCTATGGTTATACAAAGTCAGCGTAGCCCTTAGGAGGGCTAATACCTAGGACTAGATACCCAGAAAATCAAATAGGATTCCGAAGATAAGTTTAACTAACAACTTGAAATCAAGCAAAGATTCCGATGTAGCTAACATAATTACATCAGACATTGAACACTTCCCACAAAAGAAAATACAGATAAACATAAAGCATTGTTAATCCATTCTTAAAATGCTCAAGTTAAACACGGTGTGAAAGATAAAACCTCTATTACAGGCATAAGCATTTAAGTTGGCAAAGAAAAATCTTGCAGCTGTCTTTTCTAGGCATTCAAACTAAGCGGTGTTCGCAATGGAAAAAGAAACTGGTTGTTTAAAAACGCTTCAACGCTCATTTTGCCAGATTCCAGGATTGGGGAGTCGTACCGATAAAGTTATACGACTAGCGAATGTAAAGAGAGATATTTTTTTTATGATTTTGAGGTATTCTGATGGTAAGTGATCACTACCGCCCATGGACTTCTGTAATAAACCTAGGGCAGGATCGAAGTTCTTTCTTTGATTAACTACAAATGCGTTGCTACCCCTGAGGACTAAGTTGAAACGCCTCGGTAAAGTATGTCTCCCTGATCACACCCTTCAAACCAGAACACAGCACCACGAACACTGCTGTTATAGGGCAGAAATAGGTGTAGCTGTGGTGCCTCCGGTGTCGAACCGTAAAAGGTTCTACCACCATGAAAACTTAGCTGAAATCATAAGCAAATGTGTCCTCTGCTATACTTGACTAGCAGTAGCCCATGACTTTGCTCGCTAATGACTATTACAGGATTGAATTATTTACAACCTTAGGTTACATTATTGCATTTATCGTAGGGATCCCTTATATATTTAAATATAAGATGACCCATGTCACTCGTAAATAGCTTTGATAGAAAAAAATACTTTGAAAATTGGACCAGTTCTTATTAGTTTTCCATACATACGTAAAAACGTACACACATAAAAACATCCTTTTAATAAAATTCGTATAGGACACCTATATGGATATTAGTATAAACAAAGCGGCCTATTTCCCATCTTTATACTGGCACAATAAAAAAGTAAATCAAATTCGTTTTTAATTACCGGCCGCGGCTAATATTGATCAACCCCTACCAAATGGTTTCAAAGGTTTATTGGCTCGATGGTTTTTTGTCACTCTTTTGATTTACAAAGCCGTGTAAGTGTAAACAGAAGTGTAAACGCAATAGCGATGGTCAGACGGACGGTTTAATACGTTTGTATGTATGATAGGGTCCAATATGTACGTTTGTCTGTATGAATTGTTTGAGTTGCTTTGTGGCGCACTCATTGATAGGTATGTAGCAAAGGCTTGTGGGATTGATGTCGTGTTCAGTATTTTTGTAGCGATTGGTACGCTTTACCCTATCTTTTTTTTGGTCAGGAACTTTATTAATGTTTCCCCAGGCCTATCGGTCGATCTATGGTCAACTTTATATAAGTCTTAATCTTAGAGAGAGTGTGAGAGATCAGAGATTTTCAAATATCTAATAGAATAGGATATTCTATATCTAGCTAATGTTTTAAATGTAGAAATGCTAGCTACAGATGTATGGTAAATTTCGTTAAGATTTCGTTAAGATTTTTTATGATTTTGAGATAGCAAACGAGCATGCAGTCCATCTGTGTAGTTAATCTAAGGCAGGATCGCAGTTCTATATTAGGTCAACTACAAATGCGTTGCTACCTCTGAGGACTAAATTGAAACGCCTACGTTAAGGATGTCTCCATGACCACACCCTTTAAACCAGAACACAGCAGTAAGGACACTGCTGTTATAAGGCAGTGCTGCTGCTATATGTGGTGAGGAACCAGATGAAGTGGTCTGTCTGAACGTTTGATACTTAAACATTGTTAAAGAAAATTGTTATTTATGTACCCAATGTTTCTTATCGTGTGAAATTATATTTGCTTCTTAAAGCCACTACGCTACGAGCACTTACACACAAACAAACATATTTGCGCATCTAATAATTATTCTATTATTAACAAAAGAAATTGCATACAAAAAGAGTAAGAAAGTAACTTTAAATTATGCTAGAAGATTAATGAGTAATTTAATAAAGTTAATAATCGAAAATCGATCTAAATTCCATCGCACGATGTCGGGCGGGATGCTAGTTTTTGTGAAAATAAAAAGTCGCGTCGGTCATCGGTCAAGCGGGAAATGACTTAGTACTGGAGGTTCCGTAGATACTTTTTAATAAATAAATTTGTTAAATAACCTGGAGATTGTTTGTGAATTAAAAAAAAACTTAATAAGTAATTGTTTTATTTCGAACTGACTGTGAAACTGAATGACTATGTTTTATGCAATAGTTAACATTTAATCAATTATATTTAACTGAATTTAATATTGATTATA
>DWTF01000460.1:0-11938 GCA_018250225.1 Udranomia kikkawai
GTCTTAGACTTTGTTGAGCAGTGTATTTAAAGTCCGTTCCTTCCATTTTTTTATTAACCAAGTTCACACTAGATTGATCAACAATCATGAATACAGATAATCATAGCAAAATTCGTTTTGAAACATTAAATGAAGCAATTTTTAAAGGATGTTTCCCTTTTTGGCTTTAACGTAAGCATCCAACAGTGAAACTCTTTTGTGTTCTTATTTTAATGTATGTATATGTAAGCAGATTGAAAGTATTTATTGCAGATAAAGTACATATAACTTCTATCTATTCTATGCAGAAAGTATCTTTAATATTGATTGCACGTGTCCATGACCGAGTAATCATTAATCCTCAGATTTGTAAAAGCTACCTCTCCTCTTTCAAATCAAATAGAAGTAGAGAACGATGCAGCCCAGAGTTCACCTAACACCTGTTTATTCAGAACACTTAAGACCCATTAGTTATCTAGGCCAACTGATTGGAATGGGGGCAAATCGTATTGTGGCAAATACGAAACACCCTTCTATGACGTGCAAGGTTGACTTTGATTGCCTGAGATATTGCCATTGGCGTCCATCGCGTGATTCAATACGATATCATTGAGAACAATTGCTATTAGGTATCTGTTGGTAAGTGGAACTTTGTCTCTATCGTATTTTTCTATACTAATTATTAATATCTTCATCATTATTTCGTACCGATACGATAGAAATCATATGGATATCATGTCGATCGCCTAGTTTAGAGGGAAAAAAATGTAATCATTTTGCCGCTGTAGACACTCGTGACTGTTCTGCTATTAACCTGATGTAACTAGAAGCCACGAGGGCTCATCGTGCGTCATCAAAAAAATACTTAGTACTTCCATAAAATGCACCTACATGTTAATCTGAGTGTATCTGTGCGTATCTCGGATATTATAAGGATATGAAATCAACACAACATCAGACTGACCTAATATCTTACAGGCTTATAACAAATATTTTAAAGTAAAGAAGATGTCTCGTGTCCTATTACGTGTCCAATTGAATTATTTTTCACACACCCACTGGAGCAGAAGGAATCTATCGTGGCCCACCACAAGGCCAGGTGTTTTTGCCGGTAGAGCTACTCTAGCGTTACGGTTTTTGCCGCTACATTGATTTAGATGATCTTTTCCAGTCGCAAAGAACGTGCCAATCGCCGATTTCCTAAACAACTATCACGTGATAACCACAAAAACACAGGAAGTGTTGAGATAGGTTCTTTTGCTTTTGTTGCGCAATATTCAAAAAATATATTCTTGTTTCTGCTTCTAAACTTACCTAAAGAAATAATATAAATCATACTGCAGAAATAAATCTGTCGCATAGAAAATGATGTCAGATGTTGCATAATGAGACCCGATACCTGCATTTTATAGAAAAAACTAGAAAATGTTTTAAAAAGCTCACTAAAAGTAAGCAAGCTAATTCTTTTGTAGAAATATTAAAATGACATAAATCTTATTGCCACCGGACAAAATTTATGCAAATTGCGAGATCAATAGCGTGTAAAATTCTGGTTGCGTCACGTGTTTGTCAGACTCCATTGAAGTGTTTCATACGTGATCCTGTAAATATTACCATTACAATGCTTTACTCAACGTAATAAAAGATTTATCGGTATGCATTGGCCATGTTTAATTTTGGCGGTAGTTACTCGCTTTTAACTTGTTGAATAACAAGAACTGTAAAGCGAAGCTATAAATATGAATAAGCAGACTTGATTTTAAACAACTCGGCCGTTATTATATTAAAACACTGTTTGAGAAGGTCCGTTCTTCAATTTTAAAACAATGGTTTCGTTGTATGTAGGCTTCGCATATGTACAACGTGCCTATGGACAATATATGTAGATTGTAACCGCGTGTTATGTAGATTGTACAACGAATGCTGTAAATTATTGTAGTCGCATTTCAAAGCTCATTTGCATTCGGCACTGACAAACGAATAATTCTGGCCTCTAACATTTGGCTACTTTAAATTGTCTGTATTACATTTTAGGTAGGTATATCGATCCTTTTTATTGACTATTATTAAGTGCCAATTCAGGTATGTAACCTATCAGAAAATAATAAACGGTATTGAAATCGTGTCTTTGGCCGTCCTTCTTGGGATTTAGAAAAAACACGCTTGTGCCGTGCCTTTGCCTTTACCAACGTAACGTTTCGTAGCCAAGATAAACCCTTGATTTAGCAATCAACCCTGATCACCTTCACAATGACTCTGATCACCTTCTAGAATACAGAAGCTTAGGTATAGATAGACTTCAGACAAAAATTGAGATCAAATTCTAAAAACTAAATTTACATACCCAATTTGAAAGTAAAGAAGTGTCTGGAATACCAACTGGACCGGAGGAATCGAGATCGATTGATCATTTGCTTATCATTGCCAACTACTGAACGTACATAAAATAAACTTTTCAAATAACAGTAGATAATATATTTTAAGTGGGTACGTAAGCGCTAAATCTATTAAATCATGGGGCAAATAAACAACATGCGCAGAAAGGTGAGCTGTTTTAAATCTTTGACGATGCACTTCGGGGAATCGGAATTGATTGATGATTTTCAATGGTTTCTTAGAATTTCCTTAATTTTCATGCAACTGCCTGACGTCATAACAGTGTATTATGGGCATCGTTTGAGATATCATTAAGACCGTTATTTTTGGTCTTTCATCATTTTTTTTCATGTTAGAACTCTGAAAAAATCTTTAACATATTTACATTGTGATTTTGCTGCTGAAGTTTAGTGCTATAGAGTAACGATCACGGATACAGCTTCAACGACGAGTACGGATCAGGATAACCTTTTTTATCTTCCTACAGTTTCCTCCGAAGGTTGCCTTCATGTGTAGTGTGTACAGAATATAGATATGACAAACCATGTGTTAAACGTGTTATAGAGGTCACTAGTCGTGGTGGCCAGTTCCGGTGAACTTTATCTGAGTTCCGACTAAACGACCTTTTGTATTGCGGAAGCCCTTTCGTTATGTTACTGTTTATTTGTAGTCGGTAACATTTGTTCGGACTTTTGGTAACAAACAATGGACTATGGTATTTTTTGCGTTAATCAATACAATTCCATCGTAATTATGGAATTAAATAAGCCTCAAGAATTTTTCTACGCGGTTTTTCTTATAATTACTGACAGGTTCATTATCTACTAAAGGATGGATATATGGGTATTTTATTGATACGCGTTTGGAATATTTATCTCTCTTCATTTAAAATGCAGTCCACATATCGATGAAACTGGTAGAAACTATACAAAGAATAAACAAATGGATAGACCAGAGTTCCAATATTTATTTTATTACTCAGTAGCCTCGCCTCGCTTGTTTCGATAATTATGGAATTTACAAAGCACTCGACAAACATTTAAATATCTGGGTTACGTTAACTATCGACTGTTTGTTATGCATGGAAGTGAAAGAGAAAATACCTGAATAAGTCGATAAGGTATATCATTGTTACCGTTTTATCTAAATGAATATATAAATAGCAAGTATTACCTAATATCTAAGTTTTCATTCAGAGTTCTGCAGCCTAAGGCTCCAATACGGTTATTATTTGGTCATATCCGCCTGTCCTTACGTCCTGTCCTGATACAATATGAAAGTACTTAAGTAAGTTTTTTATAAACAAAAATTTTGAAAAAAATCAATTACCTACGTAACGGTAATTATTACATAAATTGGCCAGTAACGTCCAATTTATTTTTCATATTTAAAATGATAGCGTCCGGTGAGACTAAAAGGTGTAATGTAGTCTGCACACGGACTGAGTTCTGAGAGAAACCTGTTCTATAATAGAAAATAGAAACATGTATACAAACTGGACAATAACATAGTTATTCAGGTCAAGTTTAAATGTTTGTCAGTTCTCATATTGAAAAAATACATGGATATAAAACTGAAATTTTGTTTTTAAGAAATACTCAAATATTTACGTAGTTATTTGTGCCTTTTGTAATGGAACTTGACCTTTTAAGGGGCTAAGCAGGTAATTTACCGTCTGTAGATATTAACGAGCTTTTGTAATAGATACTTGGGAGTAACTGTATATTTCCTAAATAAACATTATTAAACGATTGATATGAGTGGGTATTTATTTAAAGGCGTTTCGAAGACAAGGTGTTAAATTTTCTCTTTAGCCTTCATTATTTCCTCTTAAACCTGTTTTTTTACGATCCCATGGTAGCCAATGGGCACACACTTCGCCTATAAAGAGGTCTCTCCGAATCCATAACCAATTCTGTACGATGCAAGCTAAAACTAATGTAACTCGGCCTTTGGAGGTCTATTGCTTGAAAAAATCTCACAGATTTGTTATAATTGATTTGACGATTAACGTATCTTGGTATTAAATCTGTTTAAAATACAAATGTTAAGATTTGTCTTTGTTTCCTTTATGTTTGTACTCTCATATTATTTTGCTTCTGGATTCCAGGAGTGTGTAAAGTATAAGTAAGTAACAATGTATTCTTATTATTCCTAAAGATATACCTTGTTTATGCATAAACAGAGTGGTTTCCTTTTTAAACCACTTGGTTTGAAATCTGACGAATCGTTAACGAGTAGCTACGTAATAAATATATGGATTTTATGCGTCTGCTATTTCTCGCAGTTTTATTCTTATTCTTAGCGCTTGCGGTTGTTCGATATGTTGCACGTGGTTTGAATACAACGACTCGTTAACCGACTTCTCTAAATAAGTATTTTAAAACACCTTTTATGTTATATACTTTATCAAGGCATTCCAACTTAGTCCTCAGGTAGCAACGTATCTGTGGGCGGACTAAGAAAGAACTTCGATCCTATCTTGGGTTGATTACAAATGTCCATGGACGCCAGTGACCACTTACCATCAGGTGGACTACATGCTCCTTTCCTACTTTTCAGATATAAAAAAAATGTTATAAACATTCATATGGATTATACCTATTATAGATTTACACAGCTGATACCTTCTATTCTTTTAGATGCACTACAATTTTCACTTTTAAGTGACTTGAAAAAGACGAATACGATTATTATAAACTAATGCATAAAATCATATCGTATAGTCCATCTAATAAAGTTTATAAATAGTGCCCATGGATATTTGTAACCGATAGCAAATTGAACAGGTGTTCTATGTGCATGGCACTATACAATTTTTCAGTTTGCATGACTATAAAAAATAGGAAACCAATAGCTTCTGATCGGTTGAATACGAATTTAATTACAAGAAGGGTATATATTTTTTAAATAAAAAACGCTTGAATTGCAGTGAAGCGAATACTTTTGTCATTGGTAGCCTATGTTTACCTACCAAAGTCTACCAAAAAGTTTTCAATCAATCAAGCAACTTTTGGTCATTTTACAAAATAATTTGCAAAATAGAAATATGCTGTATTGCATACAAACTAAAATAATATGTGTTTCTTAAAGTTTTTATGAACAGATTTTAGCAACTAAGTGCAACCGCATGCAAAAGTCAAGGAGTTCTAGTATTCAAATACTAAGGTAGTTTGGCTGTGGAAGTGCGTGAATGCATCTATAACCATAATTATTTGTCTACGAACAATTTCAGATATACCTTTAAGCCTGTTTTGGGACAAATATGTCAGCATGGACACTGATCGTTTTATTTTAACGTAAAGTTTAACCCTCAAACATAAAATTCCGTTTAATAAAAGTGCGATCTGGTAATTTGTCGCCAAAATTAATGTTCTAATAAAATACCGCATTCACGAGCTACTAGATACAATCTTAATCTGAATAAATCTGATACAATTTAAGTCACGATAATCGAACAATGTCATGTACGTTTCCATTCGTAACTCTGTATCGTGTAGATATTCCCGAGCCCGACGGGCGATATGATCAGACTCCCCGTTGCCTTATTGATAAGGTTTCCATACTTCCCGTGTATGTTGGAATGCTTCTGAGTTTATTTAATGTAATTTATATGATGGTTTGAGCGTATCTTGAAACTAAATTTATAACTTGTTTGCCTCGTACCTTACCGTCTACTGAATGGGTGTCTATTGTTACATATCATTCTCTCCTCAGCGCATACAAGGCTCTGGTGGGCCAAATATAATGACGTAAATAACCGCATTTACGAGACACACATCAGGTTTAAGCTACAGACGAATGGCCCATACAATGAGCGATAGCCACCGTAAATTGAAAACAACGATTATGATGGGCAAAATAGATTTGCCGGGGTCGAGGCGACATCACGAAGCGAGGCAGGGTTAAAGAGCAATCCATCTAGGCTGTTACGAGTTATGAGCACACTGAACACAATAGCCAATTTCTCGTAAATTCTTTCGATAGACAACTTGACCCACAAACGTAATCGTAGCATAACCTCAACGTTCATTAATCGTATCTAGCTTAAACGGTACCACAATCAAGCTCTTTGTAATTTGAATACAGGCAACTACGGCGTATATCTTATAGCAGTTGTATATGCGCTACTGTAGTCTTGTGTAGGCTGTCAGACACTTGTAGCTACTTACAAAAGTCGTATAGCTACCCTAGCTTTATTGGATCTAGACTGGATGCTGTACGGGCATCGATGCATTTTGTAATCGACTTTAAAGTAGCTACCAGGATACGATCGCGGCCTTTTCCTACGTTGTTATATAGAGTATGGATATTTTAGGACGAAGACTAAACTACTAATTCAAACATCTGTACCAAATGTATACCAAATAAGATATTCTATTCTTTATGAAGGTGATTCTTGATGAGTGGATTCCTAAGAAATAAGGCTCGATATAATTTAAAGCCATTTGGATGGTCAAAACTAGCGTTGACATTCCGAATCACACAGCAAAAGACCTACTACCATCACTAAGAAAAAAATAAACATAAAACAAAAGTTATTGTTACAAATCAAGCAATACGCTGGCTTATACGATATCAGTGTCGGTTGTACCGATGTACGGAGGACGGGATCGGGTCCCTCTATCAAGCGTCCAATTGCAATAAGTCTCAGTTGCCCGTCGTGTCTTGTTTTCCTCACAGTGCATACTCCTCTCGGTATCTGAACATTGTATGTTTATGTCAGTTATTTACTCAAGATAAATCTATCGAGATCTCACTATACGTATACAATAAAATTGTAATACAAGCACCGGGCGAGGCCTTTGCCCTGAAATGCAACCGGGATAGCCTATTACATTAGTTGTTTTACGATGTCTATCTGTCTATTACGATCCGGCGTAATTTAATAGAAGTATTGCTATATAAAATTGACTGTTATCTCATCTCTCATATTTATTAGATAGGTACATGCCTACACATTCGTTAACTTAGAAATACAACCTTAACTTAACGATAGGAATCGATCAAATCAAATCTATCGTTAGGTTAAGCGATTCACGAGATCGAGAGAAACGTGAACGAGACGAACGGATGAAGAATACAATCGGAAAGAAATTAATCGAGCTTTCCTTCGATTTTTTGTGTAATCGACGATCTGATGACCATTGAACTAGTTCAGATATTTCTCATCGGCATTCGATACGGACGGCATGGCCACGCCGGCGCGTCACGAGCTATCGGACAAATACATAGATATTTCGAGTAAAATATTAAGGTGATGGTATCAAGAACATGGAACTTTATAGCTTTACGATGCGGAAATATGGGATACACAATAGTGCGGAGTCCGTGCACTGACAGCGTTATTGCCATAAAAATCGAGAACAATCAGTCCGCATTCGTATCACACGTTTTCTTTCTCTATAAATATTGATAGGAATCTTTCTCTCCCCAAGCTTGTTTATACTATAATTGAATACAAAGTTACAATTCAGAAAAATAAAATAGATATTTTTCTTTGAGTTTTCCGTGTGAAGCATATACTTGTCGAGGTAATTAAAACTAGACGTCTATGGCCCTAAGTTTTGTAAACATAAGAAATTATATCCTGATAATATTTTTCAGTTCACAAAATTTACTTTTGAGGAATATTGAACACGTAACACGTAACTGATATGATGCTGCGAAATTTTATCAAAATATTTGTACATTGATAAGAATAAAAACACATTTAGCATTTACCTGAACCAATTTTTAGCCAAAAAGTGTATAAGATGCAACTGTGTTTTAAACAGATGCTATTGATGGCATGCCATGATAATGGTGTCACACTTGCCACATAACTGTGGTTTTAATAAAACTGCTATAATAACTGCATCTTAATTTTGTTTCCGTATGGTTCACATTTTTCCGCCGCTTGAAACTCATTAAAACATTTCATTATGTAATTATCGTATACCTACCATAAAAATTTAAACCATTCCTTAAAATAAGACGTAGTAGCGTTCGCATCCACTTATGTTTATTTATTGCTTCTACTAATTATTATTAGTTAACGTCTTTTATTGCCCATTCCTATCCTCCGGATCAGAGCATAAAAGTGCGTTACAGTTAAAAAATCATTTCCTTCGTTTAGGGCGCGTTAAATATTTTGAGCACGGCGAGGGCCCGACCGTTGCGATCCTTGTAAAATAAGACTGTGTGGAGCTTCACCGCGACAATTCGACACAGGGCCGCTTGCCTCAGCGATCACAAAGCTTTCTCATTAAACCGTCACTGGCCAAGCCGTGACACTAAAAAGTCATTTCAAAGAAAAAAAAATCTCTTCAACCCGTTCTGTTACATTTCTTGACGCTCGGAAAAAGAGCACAAAAGATTTTTCTTAGGTGAAGCGTGACTGTCGTAATTAAGTGGCGAGAAAGCGCTCGGCATGTTGACGCGGCCTGCGCCGATAGATAACCATCGATTACTACGACGCACTAAGTAATGATACACTTTTTAGTTATTACAGCGGGTGTAAATACATTGCAAAGTGAATTCTCGCGACCGCGTCACTTCTGCAACTTGTCTTCGACGTTCGTTTTCCGTAATTCATAACTTCTCGATGCTATTAAAAGAATTCGTAATTCGTTTAGATACTAGACTTGATTTATGTCGCATAAAAGTGTATGAAACATGCTTTACTGGCTTCACGACCGCATTCTTACGCCAAATCACAAAAACTAGAAACTTAATTAGATACACTGAGTACACCGCAGAGCTTATAGGCTTTACGACCTTATATGAAAGTAACAAATTAGCTCTTCACTTTTTTCATAACTTCTAAGTATTTTAATTGATAGGCCCAGTGGGATAACCTTCACTAATTATGCTCTAAGGCTGCTAAAAAAACTGTAAATCTCCGGAATTCCTTCAGCACTGACGCATTGAATCTGCCAGTCATTTACCATGTCCCATCACATAAAACTCGGGTTTAATAAGTTGCTTCCAATTTAAAATCAAAATTATTTTTAAGTCCGCTGTCTCTCAGAAGAGGGGACCCGTCCGGGGCCGGATTATAAATCATAAATGCCACGTTAGCTCGGCAGACGGCCGAGTTTCGTATCGAAATTATCGCCCGCAAGCCCCGCGTAAAATATACAAAACAGTTTCAGGTTACGCGTCAAATATTTCTTTCGACCGTCTAAAATAAAACACTCTGACTCATTAGCTGCCGCTCCTCCATAGAGATGAGGCTTTCCTTGAATCGTAAATCTGTTATGACTTTCTTCACGCAATACAAATAAGGAATAATTTGGTTTTTTTCTAAATAAATAAGGATGATTGCGAATCACTTTTGCGTATATTTTTGTGGTTTATACATATCGTATTCAAGAGTGAAGTTGGTTTACGATAATAAGATATTTGGTTCTTGTTCGCTCCAAAAATATCTTCCAAATGAATTTGGATGATTTATTTGTTAAGATACCTACACATATCACGATATAAATACGAAAGTCACGAACTTATTTCTATCTCATTAAATAGTACAAGGAAATTTTAGACTACATATCCACGACTTAATCTCGACATGGTGTCGAACAAAATTTATCAAATTCATCGTTAATAGACAAAAAGTCTAATAACACATATCCAAGAACTCGCATACTAACGAAATAACGTGTGAGATTAGATCATTGCGCCATACACTGTAATTGCATTTATATCCGAAATAGTAAGTGTTGTAGAACATTCGTCTAAATGTTTTGGATCCGCTGCATTAAAAAAGAAATATATTTTGCTGATTCAAGAACTGTGTTGGTAGAGCATTCACAAGCCACTGTGGCATACGACAAACGCGCACAAAATCTGTCACTCATGTGTCAGTGTGACACCAAACTCGATGGCGTTCGTAGACCACAGCCTTACAAGATTCTGAAAGTCTTCGCACAAATACTCATCAGCAATACTATAAATAACGTCAAAGATGTAAAATCTATATCGCATACGCATTACGAACATGCCTTGTGTGGGCTTAGAATGGGGCCATATAAATTATATCTCTCATTGTTCTGAAAGGTTCATGATAAATGTACTGAGTTCTTAATTTAAGTTTGCTATTGATATAACGTACGAAGTCGCATGAATGAGTAGGTATACTAAAGCTAAACTTGGCTATAAAACGTTTTGTACCTTATTCGCAACTTAACCTTAATCAATACACCACAGATACATAAAAGCATGAATATTGTTGCTAATATTTCGAATTATTTTTTTTGGCTAATTAAAAATATATATTATCCGTTATAAACGAATATGTTAATGTCAAAATATGTTTTGTGATAACTGAATAAACTAGTAGTATTTGTGGTAGGTATAACCTATACCTTAATAAAGTACATATACATTACGAAATAGCCATTTTCATAAATAGCCTGCGCAACTTTGTACACAGCACAACAGTAAGGCACGTCAATATATTTCGCCGCACAAGCACTTGCGATATATCATTTGGGAGCAAAAAGCGGTGTCAGATCGTTGCGACAGTAATCACGCCCGCAAAAACGTCTACACACGCACCTCCAATTACAAACCATCTATGGGATGCCTACGTGCCTAACATGACACTTAAAATCTAGTTTAGGTTTAAAGCAAAACCTAAAGCGCACATTGTTGCAAGAGGCTTCTATTTAATGCTAATGTACACTCGCTCATCTTCATCTAGTTATTTTTTTTTTCTTTAAAAAAAACGATAAAATAACTTGCATATTAAGATGAAATCATTTCGATGTCAGTGAACGTAATAAAATGTATCGCTGCTGTTTTAATTTAAAACACTTCAATAAATTATCGATATCTTAACTTAATTCACAACATAAATGTCCTAAACTCTCTTTAATATATCGACAAATACCTGCAATCTACACATGCGAGCATTAAGCATTAAAATACCTACTACATACGTATGTAAAAACTTCAACAATACTTTACACATTTACAGACCATAAAGATATTAATAAACTTTTCCTTACGTCCTTACCACAGTGATAACCCTACAAAAGCATTGTATCGGAAAAATGTGCAGAAACAGCATTTTATTGCGTTTCACTCGCAGATTTATTTGAGAACGACAGGCTCTGCGCACCGAACATAAATATGCAGGACCTTAATGTTTTAGAAAAACAGCTAGAGGGGAATAGCAGCGCAATTACAGGCAAAGCGTTTTCTCGTCCGTCCGTCTGTCCGGGCGCTACAAGATGGCCGCCGCGTGCCTGCCCAAGATTGACTAGTAGCTGAATGCTCCTTTGCCAACGGCGATCTGGGTGAGTCGATCTATCTCGAGCTAGCTTGCCATGCAGGAATGAAGCCTTTGCCCTTAGCGAATTAAAATTCTTTTTATTCGATCAACGAATTGCGATTACCCATAACTATTGAATTACGATCGGAGGGTCGTAAAAGTCTTATAATAATTTAATAAATAAAATATCTTACTTTGCGCTTGCTTTACGGTGATTGCGAATACACAAAGGCCATTTTTGCTAGATATTAATTTATGCTCTTTAAATACGCTTTAAGTTATATCTAGTCTCTGTCAAATAATTAACTGGTAACTTTCTAATTT
>DWTF01000461.1:0-11937 GCA_018250225.1 Udranomia kikkawai
AAATAATTGTAAAAAAATATTTTTCCACCCTATAATTATATATTATCCTATATTCTTATTTCTCAATCATCATTAACATGAAAGTGTGCTAGACCGAATAACTCAACAAGATTATTTTTAAAGCTTTAAGAGAATTCTCTCTCTTATTGTGATGAAAACGTGGAAATAACGCTAGGAATGTATCTTAAGGAACATTTGTAGACAAAGGCGGATTCCACCGGCAACGAAACTTGAGCAAAAAAGGAACAAAGCTTGCCTATAAATGTAAAAACGCGATTTACATTCAAACTCGTGGAACAAGTTAAGAGAGGGACTTAGGAGTGGGTAAGCATAAACAATTTGAAGAGATATAACAATAGGGGGAGGTGGGAAAAAATTGTAACATAAAGGCAAGCTGAGAAGTGTCTGAAGAGGGCAATTTAATTATCTGGAAGGTTGCGATAAATTATGAGGGAGCCATTTCGGAATATGGTTGGAGTCATCCTGGGCATGCCGCGGTGGCAGGCGGCGGATGGTTATAATGGCCTGTACTAAGTTAGCTTTTACAACGTTTCTATTTTATTTTATAAGTGGGGTATTAGACTAAAAGCACTATTTCGTTTAATTATTCATCGAGAGCTATACGATTAATATAAACATAGTATTGTGAAACAATGTATTACAAACCGCACATTGTGTTTCAAATATCACCAAACAAACGTCAACGTATGACAAAGGAAACACCAAAAAGGGACAATAAAAACCATACACGTGATATTATTCAAGTGACACGTATTTCGGGCTAAAGAACTGCATGCAATAGGAGAACAGCATTGAACGTATAAACCTGCATTTTGCCGTTAGCCCAATATTTACTTCGGTAATCTCTATCGATACCACCCGACACGACGAAAGCACGTAGTCTTTAAGGAGTTAGGTTTGGCGATATTTCGCTATGCTTACGTTTTAGTTTCCACTCATGACATTTAAGATTATTCATTACCTGAAAGGATTTGTATTAGAATACCAAGTATAGTATATGTATATTCCGAGTCAAATACGAAATTTAAATACCAAATTCAAATTCTACACAAAATAATTTGTTCCAAGTACTATCGAGCCCTAAAACTCAAAATACAATCTATGCATGATCCCCTGTATTTAACTGTAACATACACACAAGTTCATCACGCGTTCCAACTAAAAGTGACGGCTGGCGGCAAAATTGTTCATATGGAAAAAATATATACAAAAGAAGCCAAAAATGGCGGGAACACGACATCTCGTTTGTCCCCGTGACGGGCTCGGAGGGAGCGGCAATCTGAGGGGCTAGTAGTTATAATGTACAACAGTTCACAGACATGACTACACAAGCCGCCACACGTGACTGCACCTGTAACCAACAACCGAGCTATACCAAAAAAAACTGGCTTTTGTCGTAATTATAATATGTCATATGTCTACTACAAATATCTTTACCAACAATGAGTGGTGTTTGGTTTACATGTGCGACATACCCTTGAGAACTTCTTTCTCGATCTTTAGAATTAAGAATCAAATATTTTAATTCATTATAAGGTATACAAATACACTTAATGAACGTATATGTTCTTCAGTTAAAGGATCTCAATATGAAGATCTTAAAATTAGCGTCAAAACTTTCCTTCTATTTATTTTATTTTATTATTTTCCATAGAAATATGGTACAAATAAGTAAAGGCGACAGTGATAACTCACCATCTGCCACGCTGCTCGCATACCCCGTCCCTGCTAATGAATGGCGTGCATTTATTTAGTCCATTCGACGATAGAAATCGGGAACGGAAATTAAGTGCACGAGATACAGGAACGTTGAATTGAACCTTTTCAGAAATTCAAACGTGATCGTACATCACGGAAAATACGCGTTCACAGATTATGCGTTCGGAAATGATGTACATATTTTCGGAAATGGTGAAAGAGAATGAACTGGATTCGTGGAATCTGTTGTGCTTCATTCATTCGGTCAGCGGGCACGCCTGATTAAAATACTTGTTTACTTTCACTATTTTTTTGTAATTGTTGAAAAAGGGGTATAATGTTTTTTTAGAACAACATTTATACAATATGATTGGAATAAAATAAATAAAATCTATTTTAGAAAATGTAATGATCGCGCACGCAAAAAATGCACTATCGATTTTTCCAAATGCATCATGTAACGAGTCTAGCCGTAATATATATTCATTTTAATAGATATTAATATAATACAGCATAAATAAGTAAATGTCAATAGAAAGGCAAATATCAATTATTTTTTCTTGTGTCAATGAAAATAAATGGCAAAAGACTCCTCCTTTCAATATAAATTTGTTATAAAGCAACTCTATACTTTATTAGTAGTAAAACGCACACATAATAATTCTGCGTATCAGCCAAAAGCAAAATGTACGAGAAAAACTTTATTAATCGTTAAAAGCCTAACAAATGCACGGGATTGCAACGAGTTCTCCCTCGAATTGATCCATTCATGAAATTTAAAAAGCCAGCACAATCCAATATTTCAAGACTCCCCGCAGATAAAAGTTATTCATTCGTATTTGAATATTCAAAGGATATTTCTGTGTGGAGGATGAATGGCCGACGGGTTTGTTTTCGGAGCAAATAGCTTTTTAAGCAGAAGTCAAACGGTTATTCTGAATCTGGGAATGGCATGAAATATTTTTTTTGGACAGATGAAAGATTAAATTATGTACATTTGCGCCTTTCATGTTAATTTAGGGGCAAAGGAATACTGGGATAATACGAGGCAAAAAATCTGTGTCCAAAATATCAATGATATTATCTATCGGTGTCTGGTTGTTATTTAGCTGATCGTAACCCACAATGCGTGTAATCGTAGCAATCGTAGCACGTCGTATCTGGTGGTAGAGAAAATATCAAACGGTCATAAATAATACGCTCTGTTTTCGATAAGATATACGAACTGACCCTAAGCTTACGTTACCTTTATTGGTCTGACTTACTTTCATTTTATGATTAGATTCTAGTTCAGGACAATATCAGTATTAGTAGGTAAATTGTATTACATATAAATACAGATAAGTACTTCGTTCTAAAATATGTTCATCTAAATAAATCACAATACAAAAGAGCTGAGGAGAAAGGACAATTGTTTTGACAGACAGACCAAACTAAGAGCGAACAAGAGGAACGGCGCGCCGCCGGCAATTTATACCACCGAGCGACTCTCCGCTCGTTATTCTTTCAGCTTTGCAATTAACCGCGTAATTACACCGTTTAACTCTGAAACAATACAATGGCATCGGAAAACGGTTAAGATTAAATTTATTCGCGATACCTGGGGGGTTGCGGCCGGACTAAGATTTGAAATAAAAGGTACCTCACATTCAAATTAAAGAACATCGTTGAACCGTCTCTAATTAAGAATGTTATGTTTTCATCCAACATCAATCTGTACTACGATTCTGTTTGAGATAGTAGATACGCAAACATGCAGACATTGCTGCAGGAGTTATTTACCAACAGTTGATAAACACAAACTCTACACAAATTTGCTTCGTGAGATTGAAGCAAAATTACTGTATTAATAGCGGTGGTGATTCACCTGTAGAAACGTTTTAAGAGTGTTAAAACTTAACAAAGTTGGTAGACCGAAAATACAAACAACTAACCAACTATAATATTATTTTAGGGTACATACGTACATCGTTCAAAATATACTTCCCTCAGTTTTCATCATCGTATTTTGTCGAGTAGCCGGAGCTCTCGCTGGGGAAATTAGAGCTACAGAGCAACTACAGTAAGCTGCTTAACTCATTTAAGGCCATTTAATGTGTTTACTCTATTAAATGAACAGCAATAAAAGTCCCACGTTCGTCCATTCTTTTAGGAAGGAACTATCTAAAGACTGTTTTTCTTCTTATTCCTAAATCTTTGCTATCCAATTTAGTTGTAAATGGTTTATTTATCAAACCAATGAAACGGTATCAAGTGCTAAACAAAGACCGAAGAAAATTATACGGAAAAATTAACTTGTTTATCTCATAATAGCGTCAGTATCTAAGTAACGAGATAATGTTTTGTCACTATAAAAGTGTAGTGAACTTAAATATAGTTCAAAGTAATATTTTTTTTATCAGACTTTAAAAAAATCACTAATGTTTATCTCAAACTATGAGTAAAAGTTTGTAAAGGTAACTAAAAAACCCAAAATCCCAACATAACTAGGTGCTTGCACATGAATTTCCCGTCGACATCAAAACAAAACAAACATTTGCCTGACCAATGTTTGCTTCCAAAACCACCAAGCAGCGAGTTCCCATACAGGATACTTTAATTTCAAGTACAGAACGGGTAATCAGGAATTATGAGGCTCATATTGCATTGCACTTTCATTCTACTTCGAATGTCTAAGTAATAATAAATTGTATCGTAATATTCTCCAAAGCTGATTGATACGGACCTACGTATGAATTAAGAAAATATTTTCCACCGAAGTTAATTAAAATAACATTTATTTATGAATGTAAAATAAATCAATTGATTGGCATTATTAGTTATTAATTTAAGAGTGTGTTAAGTGTAATTACGCCACTTACTCGGATTATTCGCCTTTGACCTAATGCTTCTGAGAGGAAACTCGAGCCGGGTAAGTATTCGACCACTTTGTCGTAAACGGTGGCGGAATCCGTGAACTGACCTCTCCCATTACAACGTAACCGCGAACGGTGATAATACGAGTACTTTAAAAAGGCCAAGCATACATCAAGCAAGCAAAGTTGATCTATAAATATAAAAGTAAACAAACTTTAGGGGATTCATCGGATAAGCAAACAAACCATACTACAGATTTTGCTCACCGGCTCCGCGGACTAAACTGGACTACATTTACTAGCTATACATATTCTATCCTTTCTCACGATAAGAAGTCTATATTCCGCTATATTTTATTATTTCCTACAATAAGAGACTCTACGATAGCCATCAATATATTATAAGGATTAAAGCGGGATGTCATTTCTAATACTATAATGAATACTTTATATAGACTGTTCAAAAACAAAACGTGAATGTTGGCAATGTAAACCAAAGTAAGTGTGTCAATGGGGAGCTCGTTCAAGCTGCTCACCGGCGGAGGTACTACAGTTTGGAAGCGTACCGGTCGATGCACACTCTTATATGTACGTTTGTTTCGATAACTTTCGAGGGCCATCAATTTTTGCATGCAACTAAATATGAGAATAATATTTTTACTATTTGGAATACGCTTTGTGTCAGTTACGAAGCTAATTGTTCGTTTTTTGTTACGTAAGGGCGAAACGAGTGAACAAATTGCATTGTTTGATTGACATTAAAATATATGTGCGTGAGACCTGAATAACACTTTTAGCTAGTTTTAGCCACAAAGATTATGATCAAACGTCCCAAAAAATTAATATGATATCGAGCCATACTAAAGTTTTATACCTGTAATATAAGTACGTTAGCCTCGACTTTTCTGTACAATGTCGACAATACAGCACTACTGTAATACTGCTGTAGTACTTAGACTTACATACATTAAAGCTTTTAAAATGTAGGACACTTTTAAGCATACCTCCAACACAAACCACGTTCCTCGCGTCTCTTAAGCGAGTACACAATTTTAAGTCATCCTTTTAAATTAAAATGAACGTTCACTTGCATAGAGACGGTCTGTGCAGTTTAGCTGTAGTGACATAAAATTTACATGCAAAATTTAAACTGTAAGTATATTTTTTGTGACTTGAAGAAAAAACGAGTAATGGTAAGTTATAATCTGTATACCATTATGTATTGTGGATACCAATGGATATCTACAATCAGCTCGGTATAGACCGAGTTTCGCATCTCTAAACTAGTATTTCCATCTAATCATCTCACATCTAACGTCGATACTGAGGGCGTGCTCCCCAGCACGCTTAAAAACGAAGATTGATGTTTGAATTTTGACGCGTTGTTTTTTCAAGATAACTAACCCACAATATCCGTAAGGTCGTGCGAAGCCGCGAACAAAGGCTAGCTGCCGCAGGTATAAAATATGCGTAGAGGTGATGCAGTGGGCGGCGCACTTTTTGCCTTTTCATCGGATTGCCCCATTTCTGATTCGGACCGCGTCGAGGCGTGCGTTAACATTTTAAACGCGGTTGCCACCGCTGGGACTTCCGTGAAATACACTTCTTTTTTGCTCAACAAATGGAATGGTGTCGCGTTTTATGCCGAAATTTGCACGATGGAATGAATAAAAAAAGTATGATGGTAAAATACAGACTTTTGGCCATCAATTCGTGACATGCTCGTAAATATTGAACAATTTGTTTGTTACAAACATTTTAGTTTTTGACTGTTTACAATTACGTACGTTCTTACAATGCTTTTTCACGACTTTTGTCATTTTATTAGAGCAACACATGACATTATTAAGAAACTGAAAGCATCTAGAATGTAGATAAATCATAATATTCTAAAATCTATACCTACGTATAATCCAATACTAGCGAGTTTTAGCCAAGTGTGCCTTACACTTGGTAAAAACATAGTTTTGCGTATAAATACATTGAACGTAAAGGATAAAACATTGTAAACAAACTTAGCAACGGTTGAAAGTGGCAGGATGTTAACAGCAGCTATTTAGCCAGCACGCCCCCCACACTTTACAATGTATTCAACCACTTAGTTAAGTGTTGTTTTACGCGTCAACCGGTCGGCAAATTTACATCGCAGTCATTAACATAAGATGTAAGTTTTGTGTGTTCAAAACAAGCTACCCGAGTGCGGTTACTAATTCTCATTACGTTGTAGCCATAATGTAAGTATTTAGAAAACGTTCTGCTGTGAGTTGTGAAATCGATGAGGATTTCATTAGCCAGTTGATTCTCCCAATATTCTAGCTATTCTATATGTGTTTACATCAGATATCATTAAAGAATTTAATTTATAACATACGTCATTAATTTTTTTAAAACGCAGATTCAATAATGTCCCAAAATTTATACAAATATACTCTGAAAATTGTTGAAAGTTAATAACTCTTAATAACACTATATTTTCTTATAATGAAATCTAATAATCTATAACTATATATACAGGCAGGTACAGGCGTTGCTACAAAACTATGTGAATCATTTTATCAGTTAATTGTCAAATCAAGTAATGAAGCTTTGTAGCTGCAACCATTATTTAGCTCTAAACACCATGTTGTATCACTCGCCCAAGTCTAGGAAATAATATAGTTAAACTCTAGTTTATTCCTATCCTTTGTCCTATCTAATGGAACTCGAACGGGAAGTTTCCCGCGTCAAACCGTGGCCGTGTACTGACAATTTTTATTTTTCTTTTTAGACATGACACCGGAAAACATCCACCCCAGAAATGTAACTCAGTATTCGTAACATTAATGTAAATGTCAACAACATTTACAAGTATTCGGGGCAAGTAGATTCCATATTATTTCGCTGAATAAGTGCAGCGACCATAAAACAACTCAATTCTTTACTTCGAAGGCAGTCGTATATCAACGTTTGAATTTAATATCCTTCGGAGTATAAAAGCCCATTGACTCTCAAATGTTGCCGACTCGGCTACGATTGATGTTAAATAGGTTTTATTACACATAAAACTCTTTCATGCCTTTACGCGATCGTTTTATGTGTTTGCTTGCATCCAACCGATTTTGAGATCTCATTATAAGTTCCATCGTATTAATAAAACCCAAAAACTGTTTATTAAGCAATAATAGTTCGATATCTACCATTATCTACGTAGTTGTGATTATAAACAAGACAATGCTTACGTCATACGCTATTATAATCCCATTATTGGAGGCCGCGTCTTGTTTTAGAATTAGAAGGATTAAATCACGTTCATGTACAATAGACTTGATAGACTTCACTCTTCAAGAATTTACACTATCTTTACAACATTCTCTTACTAAAGAACTCACGATCCGTCCATCCGTCCGATGAAAATGAATATCTAATACACAATAACTCCAAAACCTCCATCATCACAAACAAATACTTAACCTAAGCCAAAATCAATTTATGAATCGGGAACGCTGAAGCCAAATTGCAACGTCGCCACTTAATTCTGGAAATAGGGGCACGCGCTCTGCCCGCTACATATTTATGAGCGGCCGGTGGCGATCCTTACCAGATGTCCCGGTATCGGACGGTTCTATTTCACGGTGTCCGCGCAACCGTCAATCAACCGACTCTTGCCAACTTTATCTAAACACTAACAAATATTGTTTATTGTCGGTATTCTGTTTCGTTTTTTTTTTAATATTTATTCTGTTAAAAAAACATGGAGTCTCAAAACCTTTTTGAGTTGAACGACGTTCGATCATATCATAGAGATCCTGATCCTTATGGGAAGATAGATTAAGGGGAGATGATAAGAACAAAATAAGATAGTTAATTCAGTAATAGCAGATGTTATTACAATACTATTTGTATTGTTTTTTCAAGGATGTGGTAAAGATGACACACTTGTCCGAAGTATTTAACTCACTCCTCGGCGGTAGCAACGTATTTGTAATCGAACTAAACGACGACAGACGAAATGTCTTTGATCCTGTTGTGGGTCGATTACAGATGTCCATGAGTTGCAGTAACAACTTATTATCACTTCCCGCACCCGCACTCATTTGCTACCTCGATGTTTTAAAAGAGTAGACTACATATTATGGTGTTGTAGGTTAAAAAAATATTATATAAAAACTGAAGTACTCGTGTCCATTATGTCCGTCGAGCAATCCAACAAATCCATTATAGCGTACGGCGACCGCGCGCGACCATCACTCACGACCCACGGAGTCTCCTTGAAGGCTCCGTTCGCCCTTTGATGTCCTAGTACCTTTTTACCAATTGATTTATTATCTTGTGAACGATCACAGACATTTATTGAAACTTGTAACTACATATAAAAATGTATCTAATAACAAAAACTAATAAAGTACTCACTCGCACCTAAAATTATTTGCATCACAATTAATGCTTGATATATGAGCGGTGAGATATTATGCCCGTTATTGTTTTTGATTTACGATCAGTCCCGGAATCACTGAAAGCGTTTCGAAATTAACGAAATCACGGAATTTACGTAATGTGGCAATGTTTGGGCGACGATTTTCCTTTATTCCTATGCGATATTGTATACAATTTTAAATAAAATATTATTTACATTTCACAAAAGTAATTCAAGAGAACGCTCTGACCAAAATGATTCATAGCCATCATTAGCACTGTATTGTACACACTACTACTACTACACTGTAATGTTAATTCAACATCTGGGAATAAATAAAACGAGTGCAACATAATTAATTGTAGGAAGGGTAACGAGGTAAAGTTGGCCACATATTAGTGTGAGAAAGTAATAAAGGAGAAATGGGGCTGTAGCGACACGCACTAACCGTTTCTGGGTCGAAAAACTAGAGCTTAATGACGAGTTACATACTATCGCGCGTGTAGACGCTACGGTTACGAGGGCTACGAACGTAGATCGGCTACGCAGCGTAGCACTTAATTAATAGCGCACAAAAATAAATTGACCGAATGTTAGCTAATTAGCGTTTGCCTTTCAATGCCAATTATATACGTATATATGTACATATATAATTTAAAAGACCGATCTCAAATCTTGGGGACTTACCTGGAGTAACAAAGGTCGGATAACAATGAACGCCACGCAGATTTCAATATCCTATACATGCACAGGAACAATATCCATGAGGCGTATCAAAAAACGCATAGCTGCTAGATGAAAACGAGAAAAAATCTATACACTGGGTCTCTATCTTCACACTAGGCTAGATGCCAAAACTAATTTAACCCGGCTTACTTTTATCGTCCCTCTATAAATTACCCTCGTTAAACTTCTCTTACGAGATACGTATATTACAAGGACAATAAAATTTCTCTACACAAAATGTTCATTATTCACAATCAGACATCATAAATCACGATGGAAACTAAATGACGTTTCTAAGCACGAATCGGGCAAATCGTCGCGGCGATGCGACAGCGTAGAACTAATCACGGTGAGAGACAATTTCCGGGGAAATTACCTGCTGCCTGTGCAGTTTATCGGGCCGCTCTATGTATTCATAGTTGCTCGTGAATCCGTTAGCGAACTAAACAACCGGAGTAATGGTTTACACGACTAGGAAATACGATACAGTCATGCATAACAGAATTGATTCTTTCGGGTTGTACATTTTTATCTGTTAGTGTTTGAACATTATGTATACTCACGTTATGGACATTTTTGCTCTTTGTTTGTCTTTCTACAAATACAAAACTATTTAATATTTTTACATAGTTTAGGGTCGCTGAAGAACTTAGAATCACCATCACTACGAAATACGTAATTTTTTCAACATAACATTTTCGAATAAGTTAAAAATAGGTACTGTAAATAATCCGTACTTTTGTTTGAAATCCATTTTATACACAAACGAAAAGGCAAGACAAAACCTAATCGTATATGCAAAACAGCATTAGATTAAATTACCAATGTCTCACTTAGTCCTTGTCTTACGACTTGCTAATAATCATCAATCTGAGCCAAATATCTATAAAATTTACATACATATATTTGCGAACTTGTCTGAATTTAGATTATTTCATCGAGAAATTATTAGCATGAGCAAGACAATTATTAGAAAAACTATTAAGTAGTTAATTTAGTCTAGTAACTAGTGTTCCTTATTCATTTACGTATGTATTGTATTTTATATTCGAACCTGTTCCGATTAAATAAAACCATTAGATTTTACCAAGTGCTTTAGTGGGACACGATCTGTGTTCCAGCTTCGAACTAATAACAAGCCTCAATTTCCGACGGGATTAGCTGCGCTGTACATTAATTGGGACAACCTCACCGCGCGTCAAATGCATTGCCGGATCTGTGGAGTAATTTTTCAGGTCACATGTTGATGTTGTAGTTATATTTAATGACATACGAAGGATAAGAGTTCTCAGGGTTTGAATTTTGAAGTCGTTTTTTTTATGATTAGAGTCGGTAGGAAATGAGCATGCAGTCCTAAGGTAAACGGTTACTGCCGTCCATGGACATCTGTAGTCAACCTAAGACACGATCGAAGTTCTTAGTTAGGTCAATTACAAATGCGTTGCTACCCTTGAGTACTAAGTTGGAACGCCTCGGTTAAGTATGTCTCCTTGACCGTACCCTTCAAACCAGAACACAACAGTATGAATAATACTGTTATAAAGCAGAAATAGGTGAGGCGGTGGTGCGTCATCACCACCATTAAAAAAAATTGAAGAGTGAAGAATTCGATTTCCAATTTTATTCTTAACATTTAGACAAAAATACAATAGAAGTATGGAGTAAGAATACAAATAATAACGGAAATAGAAGGGGCGCCATAACGCTACACAAAACATAAACATAAAAAAACGTAAGTCTTCTGTATGTTCGCTCCAGCGTGAACTGATAGAATAGTAAAACAAAGCAAAGAAAGATATGCAACAGTAGCGACAATTTCCGACGAGATTGCCTCCACTGAACGTTAATTGAACGATCTGCGAGCGACGCCATCGCTTGCGAAGGCCGCGAAGAAAACGTCTTTTTGTCTTGTTAAAGTCTAACTATTAATTACGGTGGGTTTCCAACTTAAACAAAAAAAAATCTCGTTGTTTGTGGCGAGAGCCTTGCAAGTGATTCTTTAATAGAACTACTTGCATTTCTTCAGACGTTTGAGGCATTCTCTACTAAATAGAAGTGAAGAATAATTTCCGTCATTCTTGCGTTTCTACAGACAGAAGTAGGTCTGTACCTACTAGGTCTGTACCTACTTTTGTTATCAATATCATAAAAATAAAATAATTTGTCTAAAGACACTTTTTTTCCAATATGTAAGGCAACCAATATTTATCTCACTATCGTAAAGTTAGAGCTATGCTAAGAAGA
>DWTF01000462.1:0-11937 GCA_018250225.1 Udranomia kikkawai
CGCGCACGCTGGCTTAATGGTTAATGATATATAAGTACAATGTATGTACTATAAAAATATAGATTTTTAATAGGTCTAAAAATAAGTCCGCGACACTACATATCTATCTCATATAAATAAGCCACAATAAGGCATTTTAGGTGAAAAAAATGATTAAAAATTAAAAGTTAAATCTGGACATTATTATTAGGCAGGCATATTAATCCTTACGACCGAAAATTACTTCATCGTCAAGATAAATTTATGAAGATAAACTTATGGCATGTTATTTGGATGCATAGTTTAGGAGAAAATGTAAATTAAAAATAATTCAACATGCGACATGATACGGGGCTACTGAACGACGAAGCAATTTTTTGCCAAAACGAGCCGAAAATTTCACGCGGGCGGAGCCGCGCGCACAGCTAGTGCTAAATATTTTGGTCAAATTGAACTAGGTTTATAAGTAATGATTGTTTTACTAAAATGCTGTCTGTATGTTTATTGTTAAAAAACCATCAAAAAGTTACTGCTTTTATGAATTTTAAGTTTTCGAGATTTATGATTTAAAACTAAATTTATATTAATTTTTTGCATGTAAATATGAAAAGTTATAATAGTGAATCTGAAATTAAATGACATATTTTCTGTTAATTGCAGTTTATTTCATGCTTTCAAACAATTTTGGCCTTGTTCCTGTTTGTAATCTCAAGAGCTTCTTCACAAATTGCTACTTTTCATGAGACTTCTTGACCTTCAAATTTAATGCATTGTCTACGCTAATAAATTTGTTACAATATATGTAGTCGTATATAGTATTTATTGGTCCTGAATAAAAACAGTGAAAGCTGTTAAAAACATTAGACCTTCCGCCCAAATTCAATAAGTTTGAGTCAGTTTTTATTGAGTTGCCAGACACATTTTAATTTATCATCTAGATATTTTAAATACGTTAAAAACGTTTCGTCGGTGCTAGGATATTGAAATGAAAACTACTAAAATGGGGTACCTAAATTTTCGTGATATGAAAATAATTTGAATCATTCATATTCAACAATTATATTTATTGCACTCTGTACTAATTTTTTAATCCAATGATTACAATTTCTGTTTGACAATTGTTCATTAATTCTCCAATGGATAATTAAATGAAAAATAATATTGATTAAATAATAAATCTAATTGATGTATTGTCAGTATTAATTTAGCGCTATTTGTACAAAACGCAACACAATTGATATTTAACAAGAAAGATAAATTAAAGACCTTAATCTGCAATATATTGATGATTAGATTAAGAAAGTAATTAAATACCAAATATCAAGAATTCCAGTACATGCCAGTCATAACATTAAGAATGATTTTGCGAATTACAGTTATCACGGTGACGATGATAATAATAATGAGAACAACATTGACAAATATGAATCTTTAATAGATATAATAAATGAATAAATAGGAATTCAAATTTGTATAATACAAAATCAATAACTCGTTAAACCACAGCAAATAGAGCCATAACTGCTAGAAGTGTTGTAGAAATGACGATGGTAGTTGCTCCAGATCTTGTGGCATCGATGACAGTGTCAGCATTCGCAGTACCCCATGCCATGTTGGAACGTGCGGAATTGATCGCCGATATAGCCGTGTTGAACTGAGCTGTAGCAGTCTGTGTACTTCTTAACCAGGCTTCGTACTACAAAGTTATTAAAACCATTAAAATCTTTTCAAACTTCAAAGTTAGTTTAGGAAGAAGAAGCATACAAAGTAGTGAGGTGAGGAGTTAAGCATGCGGTGAAATGTGGATTTGCTTCCATCTCATGAATTTATTTTTAGAGTCAGTTTTCTTAACGACTGATTTTATATTTAGTTGAATTGTAAACAGAACTATGTTTTTTTGTTAAATACTTATAATATTGAAGGATAAGTCGTCTACTTTATATAAAAAAAATATTTCCTTTGAGTTTAACTCAAAGGAGGCAATAAAATGAATAATTTTTAAAAATTCATAACTCACTTCTACTAAACCTGCTTCATCTAAATAAGCCGCCAAGTTGGACATTACTGTGTGCACAGGCGTAGCCGGGGCATCTTCCACGTAGCTGCAAACCAATCAATACAAATGTTATTTTTGCTAACTAACCTTACGGGTGCAACTAAAAAATAACCAGAATTCAAAATAAAGAAGCAAAAAATTATTATTACATCGTCATCTTGAAAAATCAGGAACCTTTGAATTAATCTCATCGTTCAAACGAAATACAATCTATTTTTTAAAGATCAAGCAAGACTAAATGTAATGTGTTTCTAGATGTGTAATTAAAAACTAATTACGGCATGGTTTAAATGTAGGGTGTAAAGAAATACTCACGCAACGCGAATCCGAGCGATATTGTTCCTTACATATTGTAAAACCGTATTAGCATTTGCCTGGTTGCCCAGCAGAGCATAGTTGAACGAGTTTGCTTTGTCGTGTGATCTCACCATCTTGTCTAAGGTGAACTCGAGATACCTATAAAAATTAAGTTTGTCAGGTTTTATCATCTAGGCTAAGTAATGCTAACTCAAGTTTTATGTCACCAAAATTCGTCATTAACATCGGGTCATATCATTTTTGTTCTTATTTGTTCTCACCAAAATGGACTATATTCGTATGTTCTAGAAATCCACCTGTTGGAACAATATAATTTTACCTGTTCAACAGCACAGGATCTTTAGCAGCGCCTAATCCTCTTAACATCTCCAGCTGGTCGTTAGCAATGTTGGATGTTTGGAAACGATTCAACAAGAAGTCGAAATCTTCTTGAGCACCTTCCCTTATTCCCACAACATAAACACTTCGTCGGATTCTAGCATCTATCCTGAAAGTGAAAATATAATATACAACATCCATATATCTGTACGATTCACGTACAAAAGCTGACGATGCGTCCTACTTTAACTTTATTAATGCGTCCTACTATACTATATACATTGATCGCATAAGTTAGTTAACCAATAACGATTGCCGCGATTGTCACGGATTGGCATCCAACTAATCTATGTAACTTACGCAATAAACTATTCTGATAATCTTGTGCTTTGTGTCCACTCAAACTAATAATCAGAGAAACCAGAGAGAAGACGACTGAGCCGTACATAAAAAGTGGTCCTTCGAGTCGGATACATATCTATCACATGAAAATGTGAGTTAATAATACCAAATTAATGAGAGATCCAAATTCTCACCATTCTCCGTTCTTCATTCTATTGAACCTCTCCCTATAAGCCTGGACGCAGCCTTCGTGTCCCAATGCTGATGCGAAATGCATCACCTCTTGACGGATCATGCTGAATGTTGGGTCTTCATTGGGTAATGGGTCGTACCCCACGGTGTTGGATAACGTTCTCCATATTTTCGAGGATGAAGGACTAAAATGGGAGATCACAATAATTTTCTTATTATGGAAACATTCTTACAAGGCATAAATAATTGTAGTTAACGTTTTTTTCAAAATGAATAACAAGAAAAAGTTATGTATTGTTCATAACTCATATGATTTAACAAGAAATCAATAATGTCATATTTTCTGATGTTTGCAATTTTTATGTCCCACTACTGGGCACGAGTCTCTTGTCATAACTGGGTAAGGCCTGGAACATACTCCGCCACGCTGCTTCAGCGCATATTATGAATTCTAATACTATCATTATATCAAATTAACAATAGTAATATTGAAGACATGGTTTTAGTATCTAATGCAATGATACTTAGTACTGACGTCATTGTTTAAAAAGTTTAAAAACATATACTGACGTCAAACTGAGCCTGTTTCTCTGGGATATGTCTCAATCTGTTTCGGAGCCAGGTGAATCCACTAATGGCTGGGTTCCAAACGTGATAGTTGGTCTCAGAGCGGAGGAATCTCAGAATCTTGAAGCCAAAGTCATACGTCATTCTTTCTGATCGCATGAGCGCGAACACGTCATCGACGACCTGTTAGCAGTCAAATGATAATGTTAAAAGTAATACTCACAAAAATTGTGAAATTAAGATAAATTTGAAAAGCACGATACCAAGAAGTTCATTGAATACGCCTACTAAAACTGAACAAAATACTAAATAGTAATAAAATAAAGGTAATTATATGGCCTTATAATTAAAACTAAAGCTCTTATAGAAAAGGGAAAAAAGATTAATGTCTACAAACTTACTTGCGCTCTATTTAGATAATGGATTGTCGACGGTTCGTTAAGCAAAGCCTCACCAATAAGGTTCCAAGTCCTTTCGTCGTAGTCTACCCGGTAATGTGCTGAAACATAAGTTTTTTACCATAAGTATTGTTTTGAAATAGATAGAATAGAGAAAAGCGGTACGATTTAATATCGCATAGAATTTAAATTGAATATACATAAGTTTCAATTGATAATATTACTCTATATTGTGGTTACTTCCGTTCGTGAACATTTGTAGTCACCCTAAGGCAGAATTGAAGTTCTTTATTAGGTACAAAGGCGTTACTACTTCTGAAGACTAAGTTAGAATACCTCGATTAAGTATGTCTCCCTGGCCACGCTCTTGAAACCAGAACACAGCAGCACGAACACTAATGTTTTAAGGCAGAAATAGGTGTGGCGGTGACGCCCCCGGAGTCGAACCGTAAAAGCGTAAACCGTTTTGGCACCTTCCAATCCTTTTTATATTTTTATCACTTTCTATCTTATGTTATAATTGATAGTTCGTCTTACCGTGTTGTTGATTATTAAATATAACCCATTCTTCGCCACGTTCTTTGTTGAGAACTGCTCTCTCAGAAGACATCATATACGTGGGTTTCAAGTTGGCAAAAGATTGACTGGATTTTGTAGAGAAGGTTATTGGTATGGGATAGATCTGGCTAGTAGAAGCGATAGACGGGTTAAGGAAGAATCGTTCCTGGAAATAATAACTGGTTTAAATATAATTTTGTAAGGCAGATATTAAAAAGGCGCATTAGAGAATTTAATTATTTGGATGATTTCATTAAAAAGATTAAGATGATATAAAACACATAAATTATGTCACAATAATCTTCGGCTTTCAACAGAATATAAATATATATCGTGAGTTGCAGTGTAGATATCTTATTCATATTTAAAGCCAGAATTATGGACATTTTCAAGTACGAATCACGACAGTGTTCTTCAACGTGTTCTAAGATTTTTTACTAATGCTTACTTGGCGCAAGGACATTTCACCAGTAGAATGATCGACTTCAACTTTCAAGATTGGATAACCGGGTTCATTGACCCAGACTCTGTAGTATTCCGCAAAATCGAAATTCTGGTATTCGTTGAGAGTTCCATCTTCTTCCACGGCTAGTGCGAAAGCATTGAACAAGTCATACTGATCTGTTGGTTCATACGCACTGAAGAAATGAATAATAACACATTCGTTAATAATGTCGCCTGGTAAAGTAGTAAAAAAAATAAATTCATTACCTACTGGTGTAAAATTAGAAAAGTAATAGAGGAAGAGAGCCTAATAATAATTAGTACGTTACCGTTTAAGTGATAATCTGTAGACTCAGACTGACTGTTAAATGGATTAATAAAATCAGGTAATAACGTCATTTATTTAAGAGGTTATATGAGCAGATAGTACAAAATATTCAGACAGACAATATAAAATACTATGGATCGATATCATTCAACGTTAAGATATAATCTTCAATTGACTCACTTGTTTCTCAAAAATATTTGGCAAGCCTTTCTGAATGTTGCCGGTGTGATAATATTGACAGTCATCCTGAGGAACGAAGCAGCCTTGGAGTAGCTAATGGTCCCGAAGTGTCCAGTGACCTGGGCTGGAGTGTTGACAGCATGGTTCATGGGAACCGTTGAAACTCCAGAATCAAAGCTAAGGGAAGTCTGGAGGTATCTCGAGTTAAAATGCTCGTGAAGTTCGTAGCGTGGGAACATCTGCGATGGAATGACAAAAGTAATTATAATATACACCATATAAGATTTTGACTCAATTCTTATTCCAATTATTTGTATGCTGGTAAGTACTGATTAAATTATTCGTTTGTTTCTATCATAAAATACTCTGTTATAAAATAAAATAATTGGTCTGGTCTATTAGGTATACGCTATAATTCCAATTATTATGTCAAAGTATTGTAGGTACTGTATGTTTTCCTAAAATGTAAATAAATGAATACCCGGGATGGTTGCGCTATTTAGTAATTAAAACTTCGTATGAACATAATATTCAGGTCTGGAGTAACTTTAATTGGCAAGAAAGAACTATATGACAAGATGTGTAATATCAAGTTAAATTGTCACCTCATTCGCACCGATGTATCCAAAATAGCTAGCGAATCCTTCATTAATCCAAGTATTACTCCACCAGTAGCAGGTGATCAGGTTACCGAACCATTTGTGAGCAAGCTCGTGGGATACCAACGTCGCCGCGTAATGCTCTACAGACATGATCGTCTCTCGAGGATCAAGTATTAAGTACAGTTCTCTGAAAAGGTTAATAAGTATATGAATTTATTTTCTTAGATATGTTGTATATTTGCTTAATGAATATATCTGATAATAAGACATTTTAAGACAGAAAAGCTATGACAAATCCGATAAAACTTTAAAGACAATTATCATCCATACAAAGATCTGTACAAAGAGAATGCTCTTATTTTGCGTGATACCTAATAGCACTTCGAATACTAAACGAGAACGTATTCTAAAATGAACATAGAATATATTATTGTAGCCAATAACTAACCTGTAGCTGACCATACCCCAATTTTCAGTACCGGCAGATGCCCAATCGGGTGATGAGACATGATCATTCAACAAATGAGGATGAAGACTGGAGTATGGAATTTGGAAGTATTCGTCGAAAAATTCCGTCATCCGAACCGACAGCTCCAAGGCCTGGTCAGCAAGACCCCTTGCATTCGATCTACCCACGATCCTGATTGGTGGGTTAAAGGAAGTGTCCTCCGCAAGAACTTGGAAGGTCTCACTGACCAAGAAAGTCACCAAGTAAGAAGACATCACGGGTGTTGCATAAAAGTTATCGCGCACCCGATTACCAATTCTGAAATAAACATACTTTTAAAAAACGCTGTGATTAAAAGAATGGTAACTGTAATTCTAATAAGGTTTATTCTTATCATTAAACACTTACATGTTATGACTTTCGACTCCAGTGTTCGAGAATGTACCGTTGTAGTTAGCTGGCTTGGTAAGATGAACTTTAAACACGGCTTTGAAGAGAGGCTCATCCCAGCATGGGAAGGCTTGGCGTGCGTTGTAGGGTTGGAAATGCGTCGTTGCATATATCCTAAAACAATTCTAAGATTAGACTTCCATCTCAGCATCGGAGAATATTATCAATATTGGGTGCAATGTAACATATAGGGCATTTTAAACACATCCTCTGAAAGTGACCACGATTTCTTAAAAAGCGTGGGTATTTCAATGAGTAGCTGAATAGAAACTCTTCATAAACATACCTTTCAACACCATCAGCATCAGTATACCACCCCCTCCAAAGCCCTCTCTTCATGGGACCTTCATTCATTGTATTTGAATAGTCGATCACTAAAGTATAATTGCGAGTCGTTTCTAGTGATTCCTCTAAATTTATCTTCAGAAAGTGGAACTGAGGTTCTAGGCTAAACGGTTCTAATGGATTCAATCTAACAGGTACATTATTGTCTGCTAGAAGACTAATGGAATTTATTGAGTCTACGTTAGCATGTAATACAACCTGTCTGACATCTTCTTCCACAGCCTGAAATTTTAAAATTCCTTAATCATAATGCCATATATTATTGAAAAAATAACCTGTGTTCTTGTTGAATGTGAAACAAAATTTGAATTTACAAATAAGAGCTACTTAATTAGAAGTCAATAATCTGAGAATCAGTACAGAAATGATCAAACTCATTAAAAGTACCATCGAATATACAGCTTTACTAATATAATAGATTTCTAGTATAATATACAAACCTTAATTATTATATACTCTTTGCCATCAAAACTAAAAGGTCTATCAGTTCGCTCCGCAAAGTAAAGGTCAATGTAAATATCGTACTCCAAGGGTACAACATTTTCTGGTAATCTGTAAACTTGTTCAGCGTTCCTTGTTACATCTTCATTAGTAACTGGTAATTCTTCTATTTCTGACAACCAAATAGGAACGTCTCCTCTGGCGGACGCCAAGAGAATCACGCTCAAGGCGTATAAAATCTTGGACATTTCTGTAAGAATTGGTCAAATATTTAGAAAAAGCCTGCATTTCACCTGTGTCACAGTGATCAAAGTTGACACAATTAGTCTCATTTCAATAAAATTAATGTTATGCAAGTGAGTGAGTAATTCTGAGAGAGGGGAAGACTAAAAATGGTTTAAAGCGTGTAAAGATTTTAACTAGTATCTGGTGCAGTGACTCCACTTTTATCAAACGATATCAGGATTGATTCATATTAAATAAAGCAAAAAAGTTGCTAAGATCATCTCTATATCATTCTGAGCATTTTAAGAGAAAAAAGTATAGTTAAGAAATCTAAAATAAGACCAACCTGAAAACTGAAATGTCCTGTACTAAGTGTGGATAGACACAACCGTTTCACTTTCAAAAAATAAAGGGAACGTTCTCTATCAGATAATAATATCTTTATCGCCTTATTAAAGTGTATCGGTTCGTTATTAGAGTTGAGATAAAAGAATTACTTAATTGCTTTAGCTCAATGCCGCCTTTTGTTTATCAATGATACTTAGGTATTCATCATTTGTTAAGAATTGTTTATCCTTTAAGGCATTAGATTACGTCAATGTTCTAAGGGGAAATTTATATGAGATTACATTATATTTAAATGATTTTTTTTAGAAACAGGCATTTTTAACGCTTAAACTCTGAATAAGTAATATGAATAAATCTGTATAAAACCTCCGCCAGTAATACGACCATTGTAAAAAATTAAAAAGAACGGAAGAAAAATAACAAATAATTTGAAAATATAGATACAGTATTTAATAACAATTAGAATAGAATAGAAGTAATAAATTTAATGGAACAGAATTAGGAAATTGAACGTACAGCAGACTCCGGTTACATGTTAAGCGAGCTCTATATAGAACACTCCAATTAAAAAAATATGTTTAGACCATCCTAGTATCGATCAGATGGACTCTAGAAAACGTGGTCTATATTGTGATTTATTCGTGGATACGCTTAGTAGAAATATAAGAACTTCCAGATGACCTATTAGAATTGAGTTTCATGATCCGGTATCAACGTTTTTTGCAATTATTATTTATTATTCATGTATCATACATGTATGGATAGAATCTTCATCTACATTTTGGTATATTTTATGAATGTGTGATAAATAAATAAAAGATCAAGATATGATAAGATCTATAATAAATAATTTCGCCAAATCTTATCGTTAAAATAGGGTGTGCCATTATAATTAGGGCTAATTAGATGATTGAAATAATTGAAACTTTTGAGCGTCATTATTATGTTGAATAGATGGATACTCCTAGTTAGCTAATGCTAGCGCGCCGCTGGCTTTACCCACTTGTGATACAGAGTACAGAGTCGAAGAACACAATACATTCCTAAATTATTCCTTATTCGACAACATATACATCATTACTTACAAGACTAGGAGTTTGTTTTGTCTTGACAGTTTTATACTCATTTATTTCAATTTATTTTAATTCAACATACTTTGATGTACATAAAGTTTAAACTATAGATGAGCAGAATGAATTTGGAAGAAAATGTTGATTGTAATTATTATGATTTATTTCTCAATTTACTAAAAAATACATTTCCCATAATCTAATAGTGCAAAGTACTCCGGTATATTCTAGAAAATATTTTTACAACTATCGAAACACATAAACAAATTCTCATTTAAGTACTTAGAGTGAGCAATTGATAAGCTCACCTAAATAAACCAACGATGCATGTACAATTTATATATTTCTAGGTATTTATTATATTACCACAAAGATTTTTATCAAAGTAATTGTGTGGCAATAAATGTCAAACCGTTTATCTAGCTGATCGATAAATTTTTAGAAATGAGCGAGATAAAAGTGAATGCATGGTTTCCGTAGCTACTGGAAAGGAAAAGAATATTAAGCTATATAAAAACACAATTATTAAAAAACTATAATTTATTAGTATACCACAATATAAGAATTTACACAAGTGTCTCACAAAAAGGTGCGTTAATAGACAGTGTTAAGACCAAACAGAAGTTTAACGAAGGGACATACGTGTCAAAAGATTGACATAATAACAGTTTAGGAGCTCCTTTTAAACCTAAAGCGACTGCTGTTAACGCACCCACGAAAACACCACTTAATAGACTAAAAGTTACAAGTTAGTGTAGGAAATAGGCTGACAACGCAGCCAAAAGGAGCATGAATGGAGCGGTGATGGATGCCGCGGAACTCCTGGCTAAGAGGTAGCGGAAGATCTCTGGAGCCACTCTGTTGCCGAAATTCAAATTGGCGATGCTAGAGGACACTACGCCCACACCAGCGCTGAACGTGCTACCCAGCTCGATCTGGTTTTGGTACACCCAGTTTTGGAACTGAAATTGGAAAATATGTTTAATAAAAAATTAAATAACAAACATTAATTTTTGACGTAAATTAATCTTATGTTCTATTACTTTCTCGAGCAGAAAATTTTATTTTATTTATTTACACTTTGTGCACCATACATACAGTATTTGAATAAAGGCGAACCGAACCTAATGCTAAAAGCATTATTTGCCAGTCAACCATGTCATGTTTAATATCTGCAAATGTGCAATCTGTTCATGCCTTAGCAACTTCTATAAATCTAGGATACCCATTATATTTAAATCAAATAAGCGATTCCCAAATAAAGCAAAGGTTTAAATAGTAGTCCTTTTAAATCAAATTCGTAATTTATATTATTGTAAATAATGTTAAAACGTACCGCAACAATATCTTCGAAGTCACTCAAGAATGATGCCAAAGCATTAACAGCGATCGTCAGACGTGCCTCGCCGCCATAACTGAAATAAAATAAGTATTAAAATTATAAATTCGGAACTAAAACTGTCTCTACGTTACTTTTTTACGTTTAAGCCGCAGATCTAATAGGGTAGTTTTTATTTTGAAAATTATCCCTTAAGGGGGTGGAAAAGGGAGTAGAAATATTTTTATAGTAAATCGCCTAATATTTTGTCCTCCATAATGTATCAATATAATACTTGAAACAATTGTATATTTTTACTTATAGGAATTGTCTGTTTTCCTAAATAATAATAAATAAAATAAATAACGCGGACAGAGCTGCAGGCAAAAGCGTATTAAACAAGATTTTGTAACCTGATTGTCAACATTGTAAATAAAGTGACTGGGGTGATACGTTACCACTCCGCTCAGTCAGTATCCATTCCATACGTACCTGTTGGAACCATTTCGCAAATTACCCCAACCGCGTTCCCCGGAGAGCGATAGATTCTTATCGCTTATAAATCGCTCAACCTTATCGCATACATTCAGTGGGAATGCCGAAATAGGTTGCCGCTACGGGTTTTCGCTCAAGGTCCCACAATCCACATCAAATTGTACTTAAAATTTGTTACGCACGTCCCTCGCATACTTCGTCTTTGATAGAATTGCGTATATTTGGATATCGGCCATTGATCAACAGAAAAACCGATATATCGCGTGCTTAATGGAACAGTGACCAATTAATGGATGGGTCAGACAAACCAAACAAGACCAATTAAGGGAGGTCAACAATATGCGTTTTTTTAAATTCAGAGATCATCAACAGTTGATCTTACATTCAAAATGCCAACTTAAAAGATTAATTAATAAATTAGTTTTCATTTTATGCATCAACAGGTACGTTTAGTCCTCATATGAAAGGTTTTCTTTTGCGACTTCCCAAAAATCGTCTTTTTTAGTTAGGTCAGT
>DWTF01000463.1:0-11927 GCA_018250225.1 Udranomia kikkawai
GTCGCGGGCCCTCAGCGGACCTTCGAGCCGCGTCGCCAGATTCGATTTGCCGCCGGAGGAAGCTGCAACGGATTTATACGTTAAGTCTTTGCGTAATTGATTACGTGCTAACGATGCTACCAAATGTTGAGGAGTCTAGTCTAGTAGGTGGCCTTATGTGCAATGGCAGATTAACCACTTGGCAGCAAAATATATCGGGCCTCCTTGCTAACCTTCTTTCTCGACGTCGTATAGTTTTGTATAGACGACATCAAATAATTTGCTACAGGCCCGCGTTGGACCAGAGCTTAATCCGGTCCTGCATTTAAACGTATGGCTAATATAAATATATAGAAACAACGTCCAATCGCCCTCTTTGTGTGTGTACTTCTATTGATTAGGATTCTAGACGATTTTGATTACGGGTCGCAGCAATTGATTACTAGTTTTATTTAGTTTAGTTTACTACTTTCTCCGTCCAGGCGCATTCAGGCCGCTATAAAGTAATCTTCACCTTCGCTTTTATTTTTATATATGGAAATGTACAATTTCATTGTAAAATTACCTTTCAAGTTTCTCCACGCACGCATCCTGGTAGTCGTGGATCCACCTGACGCCGTTGAAGTGGCACACGGCGCGCATGTCCTCCGGCAGTTCTTCAGGCTCGGGCCACTCGAAATTGTCGATGATCGGTACGATGTTGCACTTCGATTGCAACGCTGCCACTATCTCCTGAAATTGGAGATTTGATTGTGTCATTAGCGCCTAGTGACTTGCTTAAATAATTTTTAAATTTCGGTTGAAAAAGGATTTTTCAGAAGAGGCTACTTTCAGTCATGTCATTGCCTAACATTCAATTTTAAATATGTTTAGACAAACTTCGTTGTTACAAAATCTGTGGAGTTGGGCACTTATTTCTAACATATAGGGTATACTATTACGTCCAAAGCAACCAAATAGCGACCAAAGTCTAGATTTTGTCATGTCGCCAGAAATGACTTAGCATGACTCAATGACTGGGCACTTTAAAATGATATATTACGACATTTATGACCCTTCAAGTATTGTGATCTATTTGAAGTGATTTCATTTAGAATTACATATATATAAAAGTTACTTCACATACGGTAGCGGATTAACCATATAGCAGGAGCAGAAAAGTAAGTTCTGCGCAACAACGCTTTCTGTCCGTAAGAAAAAGTATCCGGGAACATCTAAATTTAAATTGCGACTTTTTTGTCGCCATGGTCGTAGTATAGTCGTGGACGCCTCAACCCTGGAAGCTCTTTTCGATCTTAGTCATATAAATAACTCAACGTGACTCACCCGATGAACCCAATCCTTTTGCTCGTTGTCATGTTTGCACCTCTCCAGCGCGTTAGGCGTCAACACCAACAAGAAGTGCTTCGCTTGGCGGATGCTCTGCAGCAAATTGTTGTCGAACTTCCCCGCTTCTAGCCGCTCCACGTCGATGAACACCGTGAACCCTCGCAGCTGGAGATGGACCTTCAGTAGACTGGCCAGCTGGGAACCGTTCGACCGTCGGTAACTCACGAACACGTCCAAATTCTTCTCCATGTTCTCTTCCCCTTTGCTGGGTAAGGTGCTTTCGTAGGCTGGAATGAAAATGCCAAAAGTTATTAAATTTATTGCCTAAAAAAACATGATGTCTTATTTATTTGCCGATGATATAAATAGGTCAAAACTTTCCGTGACAGTTAATAGCAGTGATATAAAATAGTGTAAAAGTTATATACGACATTTTGAGTGTGTATGTGATATTGTGAAATCTATTGTTTTAAGATGGTAATATAAAAAAGTTATACGTATGTTGTATGGGAATATGTAGGGCTTTTAACCCAATAAATACATGTACATTAAAAAAGGTATTTAGGGCAAGATGATAAATGCTGCTATTTCGTCTTTGATCGTCCTACGTGTTTATATTACGGATTAAAATTGTGAACAGATGTCAGTCTAATAGCATTTTTATAGAAGCATATAACGTTTTACGATGCGCGTAAATAAAATAGGTTTCCGCCTTTGAACTCCCTGCACCCTTATTATTTACGTTGTAATTAGTGCAGCAAAGTAAACTTTATTCGAAAATTGTGTTAATAAATTACATGCAGTCGTTGGTTCAGAGGAATCTTACAAGTAAACAATAAAATTAGTGTCTACGATTTTGCGTGATTCACAGTCAACAACACAGCAAGATATGTGCATAAATTTGGCCTTGTTATGTAGGTACTGCGTTATCTAACGTAATTTAAGAGGAGGTTATCAAAATGATTAATGACCGCTTACCTCGGATAGCGTTTAGGATTCTCAGTCTGTGTATACTGTTGACTATGCGACATTCGTTTTCTAACTGTTCGTCGCTAAGTCCACGGATAGATTCCTTATCGACTCCTGCATTTAGCATGGAATACGTGTAGATAGTATATTCTGGACCGATGCTCTGCAAAAATTCGTTGAGACTGCCCGTGTCACGCGAACTGTAGTCCGCCATTTTCTTTAATTGCTGAAGCTCTCGGGTGAATCTAGAATCGTTAATTTTTTTTCAAAATTAATTTCTGTAATAACAGATTAGGATACTTCTAAATATGTAATATAAATAATGATTTCTTACTAACAAATTTATTAGTGTACGTGAGACTATCATTTTACGCTTACTTAGTTATATTTGGATCACCTACCGTTTTCTTTTGATTCCATTTTGTAATCCGATATCTTCTTTAAGGTTATCTTCCGTTATCTGTAATAATAAATCGCCATCCACTCTGCTCTCATAAAAATTTATTGCGTATTCCGAGAAACCGATTTGCTTAACCCATTCTCGTACATCTTCTATGGACCATAGTGGAACTTGTTGCGACAGTTTGTGCGGTACTTCCTCCCCAATGAGACGTAAGGCTTGCGCTGCGTATTTTGATGCCACAGCATTTGGGCAACTCGCTACTTTCTTCAAAGATTCTATTGCACCTATCTCCCTAAATATTTCGGTATTTCCTTGCTGTTTCTTTATCCCCGCCTCCATACAAAAGTGGAATGCGGCCAGGTTTCTAGCTTCCTCTCTCTTTGAACTCAATACAGGAACGAGCCTTTGTAACCAGTTCTTGCTTTGTCCGTGGGCATGAGCAAGATTGGATCGGGCAAATTCAGACGGATTATGAGATGTGACAAAGGGTTCTACCAGTTCCAGGGTACCAGATTTGAGTACCGCTGCTTCTATTTCTTTATTCGCTACTAAGACTGCTATCGCTAAGCACGCATAGTATTTGATATTATCATCATTATGGAAAGCTAAGGGGAACAACCACATGGGAACTTTCCTCTTTATCATGGCTTCTTGATTCTCAGCTCCACCATAAAGGGACAAGTTTGCGAGTGCCGTTGCGCAATGCCTTAATGTTTCCACGTCGTTCTTTCTGCATTCGAATAATACTGCATCCAAGCCCCCCAATTTAATTACATCACTACATGTGCCTTCGCTGTGTTTGAACAAGTGTTCTAATATTCCAGTGCCGATTCTTGAATGATCTGAGTTTGCATGTTTCGTGCAAACACAAGCGACGTTAACAACCTTTTCTAGACCGTTTTCTACTACATGTGCTCGGTTTTCATTCGTTAAACATTGCTCAAGGAGTTTGGCAGACGAAAATTGGAGATCTGGGTTGCTGGATTCCAAACAATTCGCCATTAAGATATCCAAACCGCCAGACGTTCTTAATGTATTGCATAAAGAATATCCCAATTCATGGCCGTATGTTGGCACCGCCCAAGCTCTTCTTAACATTTCATTCAATTGATTAAAGTGGATGCAAGCATTTTTCATATCAATTTGGTTGTTCTTTATAGATGAAATAAATGCATTCATTCTGTATGAATACTTTTGAATGGCGAGATCTACATCTCTTTGGTTTGAATTTGCATTTAGTTTATCTAAATCTTCAAATGTTAAATTGGACAGATCTTCATCACCAGGCTTGACGGTTCCATTCAGTAACTGACTCATCTGCAACATCAACGAATGTTAAAAAAACAAAGTCACACCTATAAGGACGCGTCTCGAAATTAACACGTACTTGTCAAATATGTTATACTAGCACTTATATTATAGTGTGAACAAAATCTAGCAACCAATAGAAACCTGCAGTAGTCTTATTATTATGGTAATTAAACATGAACATTAAGCATCGTTAACGCCAACGTAATACATCCGTATCGCTAACCTGTTTAATAAATAATACATGTAAATAGACTGACCTGAGACGAAAGTAGTGTTTGTGACTTTGTCGTAAGATTTTTCTTGCTAGAAATTGTCATGTTGGACTGGGCGACACTGGAATGCTCTTTATGACTAAACATGCCACTTGAAGTCACAGTTTGTCTGGCTTGAGCTGAAGCCATGGCCTTCTTCTCTGCACTGAACGCTTCGGTCTGCAGACGAGAACTCGACGATAACATGTTGTTTGCTTCTTGAGCACTCACCTCTCCTGCCTTAAGCGAACGCTGCTCCTAAAATCGCAAACATTCCATAAATAAACACGTCACTGTGCACAAATTCACTTTTAATTATAAAACTTTTAATGCATGCTACGAAGGAAATGTCTGGAAATATCCACTTTCGTAATGTTATTCACTAAACATTGCATCATGCTAACAATATTAATAATAAAAATATTCAAGTTACAGGAATAATAATACGCAATTTAGGTCTTGATCGTCTCTTGGAAGACATGATTACTGGCTCAAATAAGATCAGTGCATGCTCGACTCGGGACTAGAACTACTTTTATATTGAAAATTACCGCGCGTCACGACTCGAATTGTACGCTGAATCGTTTCTATTGGATATAGGCCAATCGCGAGGAACTCGTGGGCTTTCGGTGATAATTTTAAAGTTTGTGTACAGACGTCACGTTTTGGAAGGCCGGTGGTGTACTTTCCGAGACTTGGGAAATCGACTCTCACCGAAGGATTTTGCGGTTTCGGAGGAAAACGCGACAGGACGCTTCTGTGTACCGGCCACGGGGCCGAACCCCCACCATTAGACATTCCACTTCTATATTTAAGCCGACTATTCGTGAAACGGAGCGCGCATGCGCAGTAATTAACTTCCGCGTGTGCTCGCGCGCGCGACGGTCAAACACTGACTGAGACAAGCATGGTGCGGTTAACGTTACGATAAGCGTTTGTAGATAAATGAGCTCACCGCCCCCGGAGATCCTCCGCGACGCAGCACTCGGGCCGTCCATGCGACAATCCGGCTCGCCATAATACATGAGCCGCGAATTGATAACCGATCTTATGTTATTAAAACATTGGTAAATCTTAGTTCTTATCGTTACAAGAACCCGCCGCTCTACTGAACTGCTCGGCGGCGCTGCCGCTACGTCGTCATTCGAGGATATCGATCGGGCACGGTCACGCGAGGTCGTGTCCTTCATACGACGCGCCTGTACGGCTCCAACGGAATACCGCGAGACGTTACGCACTTAATTTACTCAAGTAACGCGAAAGAAACTATTCCTACCTAGAATATCTGAGTACGTTCCTACATCAAAACGATAAAGACATCACAATATTCGACAATTTAGACACAATATTCGACAAGAAAATTGGCGTTTTTCTTCAAAGCGTAAAATTGAACAGACGAATTTGTTAGTAGAACGCAGCAAAAAACCGTTTAACTTTTTACTTACTTGGTGGTAAGCCTCGTTTTGTTCTGCAGTGAGTCCTTCCGCTTGTAGTAACCTGTGTGACGCTCCAGCGGCGCTGCGTTCAGCGTATTGCATGTCACCGTGCTGCAAGCGACGCATTCTGGCGCTGTTGGCCGCCGACTTAGAAGCACTGTAGCCGTCGGTAACAACCCGCGTTGAACTAGCCGATGTCATTCTGGCTGCACTGTATTTTAACTCGTTGGCATTGTTCGAACTCATTGAAGGAGCATTCGTTGCAAGGAGACACTGCTTGTCAGGCGGTGGGGTATCAGATTCTGGGAATGTGACCAGCGGGCCATCGCTAGATAGCTCGCCCATGTCACTCATGTCTCCAATATCACCCATTTCGCTCAGGTCTCGTATATCGGTAATATGTCTCTCTCCCATCTCGTCTTGATTCACTATATTCTCCATCGAGCTTCTCAGTCTGCAATATTGTGTAAAAACTAATATTAGGGTTGACAAATCTACACAAACACTAGTGAATTTTCAAATACACTTCAGAAATTTGTTATATTTTTCGGCACTACTATTTTTCACGGAAAGAATCAATCGCGAGAGCCGTGTTGTTGCTATTGTTTCACGGCATGAAACTGCAAACAGAGAGCGGTAAAACCAACTGGTGGGAATTGGCTTAGGGCCAAGGCCATTCAGGTGAGCAAGCGTCGGTGTTATCTCAATACTTATTGACAAAACATTTGCTGAAACCATTATGTAAACTTCAAAAGAATATAATAATCACCTTTGTCCAAAGTTTAAAGCGGAATTGCTCAAACTTTTCATTTCAGATATCGAACTCTTCAGTTCTGACAGATCTGATCTGGCTTTCATTTCGGAAGCAGTCATGTGTTGGAGGCGCTGCGAGGAGCTCTGCATTCGCTGACTGGTCGCAGCACTGCTGGAAGTCGTACTGGATACCATCTGGAACAGATTTACTCATCGGTCACAAATTTCACTATTGCGCCGGCTACACTTGCGCCGAGGAATACAAGTAAACATTGTAGTGAGTGCGTCGAGAACTGTAAACAAGATTATTAACCTTTGCTTCGATATCAGTAGGTATCTGTTTCTCGGTGAGGAGGAAAACACTGACACGACGTTTCGCAAATTATTCTAGGGGTAGCCGAGCAGACGCAACGTCTGATACCGCAGTTCGTCGTACACAGTCGTTATCTCGACAAGGACTGCGAGTTCAGTGCCAATGCTACCAAAGTTTGTACGTGCAAGCGTCACGCGTCTTGGCGCACTTTCGGGTGAGGTATACGTATAGTCAGGGCTATGTCACACCGAAACATAAATAGAGAGATGCTAAAATTAAAGCTACTTTACGTGTTAATCGACACAATCATAATAATACGATTCCTGTTTGGAAATTGATGTTTCTCCGTTTCTATACTCGTGTCTGTCTCAAACGTAAGCCTGCCAACGGCATAGCTACATAACGTAACGTGTTTTCTGCTGTATTTATTTTTATCTAATGTGGGTTCTGGCTTGTGTAAAAATAACTCGAATGATAATGGAAAAGGTATGAAAAGAAATATGTGCGGCCATAGTTTTGGCAATGGCCACCGTGCTTGAGAAGGAAGACGTATGAATCAGCTCACGTGGGCGGGATGCAGCTGACGGCCTTGAACCCCGTGACCAATGGACTTATAGCTGACGCCTAGTTGCAAATGTTGCAATGGATACATTCCACTTAGCGCTAAGAACGACTGTCGCTTGTTTTTTACACATTTATCCTGAGATCTTCGATTTAGTATGACTATAATCATAAAAGCTAGTTGGTAATGTTGCAATAGTTGCATTCCACTTGACGCTTAGACGACTGCGGCTTTGATTCATTATTCGACGTAATCATCTCTAATTAGCTATAGATGTACTTTAATAAAATGAATTGCTTTTGAATTGTACCTAATTAGTTTTCTTAGTAGATACTACTAAGCAAATCTAATGTCTAGCATATTACTCGGTAAAATTATTGTAGCTTATTCACGCATGTGTTCAAGATAGATTTACAATATTACTTTAAGCATAAAAAACAGAATATGGTTAACCAAGATAAAACAATTTTATTTTAGTATCGAAAAATTCTGTTAGATTTTGATAAGTTTATCGTGGTACCATCGTTATCGTCCTCGGGTTTCTGCGTGGGTGACCGCGATCACGTAGGTACTGCCTATTTGTTGAAGATATTCACGTCCGCACATAAACTTTACCACCATCTGGCTGTGACCATTCCATAAAAAAATCGCATAACGCAAGAATTGGCGCCCAAATTTTGGTGAGAAATCTCTCAGAATAAACTTTAGTCATTTTTTTCATAAACGGCCTCTTCATAAATCTATGGTTATATACTTATTCGATGTTTTTCTAAATTCCATTTTAATCTTACCTTTAATACACAATGTTTTTTCTATCATATATTTACACTGACAGAAAAGAATGCACTACCTAATTATTGAATCTCATTGTCAATTAAAATACAAATATGAAAAGACGTATTTTTATTTAATGTACTGAAATAACAAGACGAAAGTACCGGTCTAATAAGTTAGTGAATGGAATGCACGAGTAATGGAAACCAACCGATAACTTTAGCCGATAATTACTATTTTAAATTAAACCATGTTAATGAGTTTCGAAACTGCATCTATGTTTGAACTGGGTCAGTTTAAAATGTTCAATGGAACATGATCCTATAATGGAACAACACAGCGAATTGCGAATAAACAACAGTGCACGAGGCGGTCCTACGTTGTCGCGCTACTCCTGGCTCCGCGCCAATAACTACGTAAGGGATATGCGTCTGTTATCTAAAGACCCGTTACTTGGGTCCCCCTTCACATATGGGGAAGACCTTCAGGCCTGGAACATGTTCGTGCCTCAATGATAACTGGCAGTAATTTTGGCTAGTAGCCATTCCGGTTAAAGGTGTTAAAAACTCTTACGATTCGGCTTCGGCACCACCGTCACACCTACTTCTGCCTTATAGTGATATTGCTGCTGTATTCTGGTTGAAAGGGTGTGGTTAAATATGTCTCTTTAACCGATGCGTTCCAACTCACTCCTTAGAAGTCGCCAGTAACGCATTTGTAGTCGCCTAAGAAAGAACCTCGATCCTATCTTGGGTTGATTACAGATGTCTATGGGCGACAGTTACCACTTCACACACAGGTCACATTAGGCCAGATTTATTCAATGTCTTTATGCGATACTTTGATAAGGTTAAACGATCGCTGGACTGGGCCTGAAGGCTTTACGATCTTTTCGTAATTTAGAAGCGCGCAGAATTCCAAGATTCTAGTTCCAGGCCGCGCCCATTATTGGTCAACTTGATGATAGATTGTGCACGACCTACAGTCGCGGATAGGACTTTGCCACGAGGCTACGCACTCCTCGCTTGACCTTCGTGACCTAATAAACGCGAGAATACACGAAAATCTAATAGAAGTCGTCAGCCACCACGTACGTTGACAATTTAATTGATCAATGATCGTTTATTGAGTATAATTTGACGAGGAAATATTCTAAAGACCAGAATTGTCCATATTCAGTTGATTTCTAGTCAACAGTTTTAAGTTATGTTTACTCGTGAAGGCTCCACTGATACAGCAGATTGTTTTTCTAATTATGAACTTTTTCACGCAAATTATTCTTTGAATTCTTCTGAATTGAAAATTCCTGTTCTATTTTGAGTTAGTTACAGGATTGTATATTTATGACGACTATGGATAACGTTGTGTGAATAAAGCGCATTCAGGAATTGGTGGTAAAGATCACTAATGAAAAATGGCCGGTTATTCGATTTATTTATAGTTATCGAATGAAAACTTTCGTATACAGATACATATTTAAAACAAATATTTATCGTCGGTACGATTTTCACAGCTACCTAAATAACGTTGTTTTACTGTAACATATGAATAATATACGATTCTAACTTTGTTTACTATAAGTGCAATAGATCCGCGGTTGCATAGATGAAACTATAGATAAGGTTACCTAGAACAAGCGTTGCGTAATTGTCACGTATCGTACTAATCACAGAGTACGAGGTTTACGTTGTCGCATTGGTATGGCACTGCTTTGTTTTGTTGTGCTTATTACTCTTCACGTTCAGTCAGTAAACGGCCTTGAGAATATTTCATATTATCCTTATATACATAAGAAAAACTATACACTTTGATAGTGGTAGAACTTTTTAAGGTTCGACTCCAGAGGCACCACCGCCATATCTATTCCTGCCTTATAAAGCAGTGATCGTGCTGCTGTGTTCTGGTTAGAAGGGTGTGGTCAGGGTGACATACTTAACCGAGGCGTTCCAGCTTAGTCCTCATGGGTAGGAACGCATTTGTAGTTGATCTGAAATGGGGCTCCCTTATTATTCCATACTACATATTAGTTGTTAAAATGATATAAATCTACACAAAACTCATACCTCTACTATCACCTGATTTGATCTTATATATATTTTAAAATGACTTGTTCGAAAGATATACAGTGGTGTGAAAAGTTTTGGGCCACCCTGATTTTTATAAAGATTGTACAGAAATATGAAGGTGAATGGAATACAAACGATTAATTATGATAGATATTGACTTATGTTTGAAGAAAAACAGTTAAATACGTTGATATTATTTTCAATTAATTATTTGTTTAGCATTTTTTTATAAATAACTGTGCAAAAGTATTGGGCCATCTGGGTGGCTGCTGGCACTGCCTTGAAAAAATCAAAAATAATAGAGAAGATTCAAGTTTAAATGTCTTGTACTCTTTCATTTTACTCAATACTTTGTTACCATGCTCTCAGTAGCTATGACTGCAGCTCACCTGCGCGGTATTGAGTCGATCAACCGCGAGATTCGTTCTCATTGCAACTATTCCCACTCTTGCACTCCCACTCGCAAATGGTCCCACAATTCCGTCTTTTTGGAGTGATTTTTCATTCCAAAACGGACCTTCAGGTCTTGCCATAAGTGTTTGATGGCATTTAAGTCCGGTGACTGCGAAGGCCAGGCTAGGAGACGGATTTTTCGGCTTTGAAGCAATTTTTTCCCAAGACACGAAGTAGGTTTTAGATCGTTATCTTGTTGAAAAATCCAACCACGAGGTAAATTTTCCGTTGCAAATGGAAGCATATTATTGTAGCATCCATGTTGCTATGAATTTCCACCAATGGACCAACGTCATCAGGAAAAATCAGGTTTGTGTTATGTATTGTCTATATTTTTTTTCGTTTCCTAAATGAAATAAAAAATATAGTATAATTGTGTATCAGGGACGGGCATCCAGTCGCGGTGGTGTACTATCGCTCAGGTTACGAGCCCGCGCAGTACCCCTCCAGCCGCGAGTGGGACGCCAGGCTTCGCGTCGAGAGATCCACGTGAGTGTTGCAATCCTGATGATCTATATCACATGCCTGATGGATACAAACACTGTTGTTACCAAGCCCAATATCCAAATATACCAACATCGTGTGTTGTACGGTGTGTAAACAGATATAATAATATATGACACTTTTATAAAACCCATTCGACAAAAAGTTAAGTCTTTAAAAATTTAACATCTAAACAACAAATCAGTCTTCTTAGACAATCAATGTCCTCAAATACTCATCTGATCAAACAGATTATCTGAAACCAACTAAAATATCTAAAAAACCCTATTTTCAAAACTCTCATCAAATTAAAATGTCATCTTGAGAAATCACGTCATAAAGTGCCTTCTTCATTCCAAAACAGAAGGTGCAGCAAACGAATCTACTAAAAGATGGATGTTTCATTCTAGCGCAATAAAATGCCCGTCCATCCAGTACCAACTAGCTGGTACGAAGAAGGTCCAGCAAGCGCTGGCCGCTGCGGGGGCGCTGGAGCGGCTGCTGGGTGGTGGTGCTGACACAGCACGCGTGAGGGACATCTTCACTGGGTTGTACTCCTTGGACTTTGATGAGGGCGGCGAGAGGGCCGTGGACATGGCCCTTGCGGATGCCGAAAGGTCAGTCTTTGGATGTAGGTAGATGTGAATGCTTATTGGTGAGTCTTTTGGGAGAATACGGGGGAGATGCGGTTGCAGAAAGGTGGGTCTTTGGGAGGATACGGGGAGTGTGTGGGGGATTCGGAGATAGACTGGGTAAAAGGTCTGGGGCTCGAGAGTTCGATCTAGTACCAACTAGCTTGTACGAAGAAGGTCCAGCAAGCGCTGGCCGCTGCGGGGGCGCTGGAG
>DWTF01000464.1:0-11926 GCA_018250225.1 Udranomia kikkawai
ATATGAAAAAATATGTCAGATACTTAGTCATTATCACCAACATGGTATATAAAGTATAAACGAATCAACAAACACCACATTTGAATTTGGAAAACATTTGTAGTTTGTAGCGCCATCTATCATCGAATAGCTGTATTATATAACGAATGTATAATTTTGTTTTGTTTACTTTCCCTTGAACGACATAGAAATTATTTTTTACTATTTTAGCACTATTAATAAATGTTATTATTAAATCAATTTAATTTACGAATAGTTTGGAACGGTTCTACTATCTATCTTAAAAATGTGTTTCAAGTACATTGAAACACATTTTTAAGCCGATTGCGGCCGCCTATACGAATTATCTAATTATTTTTATTGTGCATTAATACCAACATGTATCATATAATGTTACACCAACACTACCTGTTCGTTTTTTTATCTTTATCAAATGATTGTTATCGTATAGATGTTTTGACATTTTGCCTACTCCTCACTCTCTAAATATCACATTAAATCCTATTTATGTAAGCAATTCCGGAAGTGTGCAAAGTCAAATTAATTTTAATAGAAGTTTCATAGACTTATACAGGCAGTCAGCAAGAAAAAATAGTGATCGAGATGATATCTTCCTGATGACCACATGAAGCAATGAATAATTACTAACAGCTGTGCAGCATTTTCGTAAGCTCTCTTTTACATTTGGATCTCACTTGTAATATTATTCATTATTTAAATTATACACAATACTATTAATACGAATAAATAATGTTTGCATTTATGCAGTTAAAGGAATTGTAAATTTTAATTTTATAAAATTTCCCGCGTAAGATAATTAAGTAATAAATAACTAAAAGTTACAAATAAATCCCTTTATTCTACATTCGCACATGACAAAATCCTATATGTTCTATAATAGACAGAGAAATGAGAATATGTAGATACAAGCTTAGTATAGATCAATAAAATCAAATTTTAGAAACCCGTCGTTGGCGTATTTAATATTATTAATGCCTAATTATCACCTCATTAAAAATTCCTGAATTTATTATTTTTTTCAATTCTTGATTTCTTGAATTTCTTGTATACAAGAAACCATTGTATTAGTCAACATCATTATTAGAAGACAATGATGGACTTCGACTATTCAAAACTCGTTTCATTTGCATACAAACTTGGGAACAATTTGCAAGAAATCATTACTTATGTATGTACTTTCCCATTTGTCATTCACTGTTCACCTATTTTCCATTACAATGTCACGTGTAAATTGTTTATAGATTAGAAAACATAAAAATGTATTTTTAGATTAGCATGGTTGTGTTAAATGTTTGTTGTGGACTAAAACCGGGAAAAATTTTTTGTGACGCAAATTAAGGATGTTGTTATGCATTAAAATTAATATATCATTTGATTCTTAATTAAGCCAAACTGCTAATAATAAATACTTATATGTAGGATATAAATAAATATGAGAGATATATGTAGGAGATAATATGTGTAGGAGACACTATGTATTTAGTAGTACATATTATGTCCTAAAATCGATGGATCTCTCATATCTCTCTCGCATCGTAATTAAATCTATAAATTCTACAGTTAACAGTATATACTTATCAACATATTTATGATTTTAAAAGGCCTGAAATAGAAGAACGTTGAAACAAGTTGCTTTGAAGCCATTTTATTATAAATGTATTAATGTACTTTAGGTAATGACTATTCCAACACAAATTGTTAACGAATGAGTTTCACAGAAATAGCCCACGTGGAATTTTCCAATACCTTCTGGAATCTTCGTGGCGGTTATTACCAAATGATCAGTTTTCTTTATTATTACGTTCTGTCAGTTTGAATATTATTACTATTAGCTGTAAGTGGGAAGCGTTCTTGTTACATTATTTATACATATTATGTATTACCTTTAATCTGCACACGCGATTTTTTACATAGGTATACCATATGAATATCGTTTTTTTATTTATCAAACGGAATATCAATGTTGCCGCATCTAGTTTTAATCTAAACAAGATAGTTGGAAACCGTCAAGTTTAAAAATCTCTAGAAGTTTGAGAAGTGTTTAAAAATTAATGTGAGGAAGAACTACTTGGAGCATAACTTGTAAATGCGTAGTACACCAATCATATGTAACCATCTCTGTTAACAAATCAACACAGCTCTAACCGACCGGTATCCGTAAAAGAACAATAAATACATATTTGGAAAATAACAGGAAAAACTGTAGATAGGGTACGAACAATGGTATATCGTGGTGCCGCACTGAAACGTGGGTTGGAGGTATCGGCATTAAACAGGTTCAACGTTTTCGTGCTCTCCCCTCGTGTACAGACTATTCCCGACTAATAAATAACAAATCGACGCCCGAATAAAATATATGGTTTCTACGCGAAGATTTCTCGCTATTGTTGTCTAATATATATCTATAGTGGGGGCGAAAGTGAAAATTCGCCTGAAATGTGTTTATTTCTTTCTATCTGTTGTACTATGTCGCGGTTAGTAGAAAATGTGTCTCGAATACTAGATTTGTGCGGAGTTAACTCAATAGCGATTTAAGCTAATTTGAGCTTCGATTATGTCAGAGAATTGGAAATATCAGATAATGTTAACTTTTAACTAGAACATTTATCAATGAGAAGCTATAATATGCGTAATCTCGAGGCCTCTCTTACTTTTAAGGAAAAATGGAACCAAAATAATGCGACACAAAAGATATTTTTCACCGAAAAGAACACCGACATTGACTTAATAGACAAAAAGCAAGGTGGCACCAGAATATTTTCACTCAATTTATTTCCATGAAAAGAGCCTAATATTTGGTAGATCCTCCGTACGTTAATCAATTTAGACAGCACACAGAATATTTGAATGAATCTGCGGCAGATGGCACACCTTAATCATTTTGACATAACCAAGCAAATAAATTGTGCGTCTAAGCACCACAAGCTGGGTCTTATGTAATCAGTTGCTTTCATTATCCCCACAACGCGTAAGATTTTAATTAAATTCACGGAAATCGTATCAAGGGCGGCCATCTTTTGTTGCCGACGAAGGTTCCCCCAGAAGCAGTTACAGCAAATACGATGTTAAATTTACTTTTGTTATCCCTATTAGGTACACAAAAACAAGTTGACCCAAATATTCAGCCTGGGTGAAATATCGTTGCGCCGTCATTTATGCAAGTTCGCAAAAACGAATCCTGCTTCACCACAAAACAAGGGAAAGAGGGCCTTATTACGATCAGAATAACAAACAAAGCGCCTCATACGCTTCTTCGCTTTCAACTTTCACGCCCTTTGCGTGTCATTTGGATGATATTTGAGGTCCCTCACTTCGAGATTAGAACAAACAAAGAAATAAGATACATTGTCACGTATTACAACGTAGCTCATTGTATTTGAAATTACAAATACACTGTACATATAAAAGAAATACTTCGTTTTTATACAAATCTCTTATAAGATTCCGTAATGAATTAAGTACTTTGGATAATAAATTCTTATTCAGATGTGTCACGCTCATTAAGAATTCTATTAGCAGGATCTAAATATAGACGTGCGCGTGTACGCGTAATATTTTAATACCAAATATGTCTTACACCGCCCCGATACTACCGGGTTATTATACCCGGAACGTAATCAGTTGGGTCGGGTTATCCTGGCAAGAAATGTAAAAATATCCGCTGTTTATTTGTATCAAACCCGGGCAAAGGCAACCCAAACGCGTATTCAGGCTGAATATGAATGCAAACTGCCCCGGCGAACGGCTGGAATGGCGAAAATCAAATTAGGTATGGCGTGAATACTTCACGGCGACGTCGGGAAAAAAATTGAAATCAAATATTCATTGACTTTCAACCGGATAAGCCGGCCGCGGCCATTTCAATACATTTTATTATCTATTTTTCTCTGTACCCCCATACTCCCTGCGACCTAGCGGCCCGAAGATTCCGACCCGTTCAATTATGAATGCCAATAATCAAATAGCTGTTGCTCTATTAACATACCAAATTAGCTACGGATTTTCGTCGGACGCGTAACCTGTAGGTACGCCACGTAGGCTTATCTACCGGTTCTATCGGTGCCGACGCGTACCAGGCACAATCTACAAGTGCCTAACAACAATACCGAGTTTTATTTTAGGCATGTTACAGTTCCCCCGTAGCTGTACGTGCGTGAAATTGTTTTTTGTGACGAAGAGCCGGGCGTAGGTACTGGCTACTGATAATTTTCCAAAAATTCCACATTGCATTGTATGATAACGTCCACGGTATGTAGCACGAACCTTTGCACATGCTCTCCATGCGGGAACATTTAGATAACATTTTTGTACGATATTCAAAGTAGGGGCGGCGTTCATCATTCGGATGAAATAATCGCTGCTAGAAGCATTTAATCCATAACTTTTTGCGAAAGCTATCCACTTCCCTGATCGAGCTGTTACACGTATAAATCACATGTTGAATAAGGGCTTAATTTAAAGGGTGATTTTTATGTGGAGCTGTTGAATCTGTGAAAATAAAAACCTTTTAGCCTTTTCAGTACATTAAATATGCGCGAATAATGCGTTTAATAGCGCCCTTTACTTTTATTTATGACCGCTTTTGCTTAAAAAATAATTAACGGTATCACCTACCCAAATCTCGCATTGTCTCGTTTTAAATTATTGTTGTCCTAAATGATTTAAAAATTGAATTTAGAAATGAATCATGACTTTTGTATAATTTCAAACTTTTACCAAGCCTAGAAAGTTACGTCAAATGCATATAATATAATAAAAAATAATAATAAAGTCAATGACATGTTTACCATACAGAGAAAATAAACTGGTAATACGTGCCAAATTATGTAAATAAATTTGGTTTCCTCACCTGTGTAATTCCCAAAAACCGGGCAAAAATGTCCAACTAGGCACGTTTCACGGGATCACGCAAAACGGCAGTGAAGCTCGAAGCAATGGTATTATGCGAAGGTAAAACACGACATGTGAGACCCGAGGTTCATAAATATTAAACAAAAAAAAAACTAGCGGAACCAATCTCGACGGAGCGGAATCCATTTGGTCGCACGAGCCACCTCGCGCCAGTGGGACACATTTCCTTCACTGCGTGCCCTGCGCCACCGTGAAAATTCCTCTCACTTTGCATAAGAGTAGTGTTATCTATATTTCATTCGACGTTCGTGATGTGTAAAGACGCCTATTGCGTGAATCATAAATGGCGATCGTTTTCGCTCGACCCCATAAAATTTCTTTCAACGCATTTCTAAAGTCGTCCGCCTATTCCCTCGCGTTCACTTTTATTTTCTCTTCATAAGACACTTTATGGCTTTGTGAAATTAATGTTTTCTTTCTGTTCATCGAGAACTGAGTTAGAACAACATCTGTGAGTAGGCCCAGTTTAAAGAAGTGAATTTGAACGTGTTTGATCCGACTCGATTACACGCCATATATACTTTGTTTTAAATCTTACCAAGTTATCGTTTTCTATACAAACGTTTTGTCTCGTGACAGCTAATAAAATTTACTACTGTTTGAAGTTGATCACAGAAATTCATATCCAATAATATAAACTTAAAAATATTCAAAGATATGCAGATAATGATCTCAATCAATCTGTAGCCATAAAACATGTAATGGTGTCTTTCACATAATTTCTAATACACTTCTCTTCAAAACTTATCACTTCCAACAAAATACCGTGTGCTTACGCTTGAAAACAATATTTTGAATGTTTAATGCAGCTACTACATTTATTTAAATCCAAGAGCGTCTTTATTTGTTCCAAATAGAATCTTCCGAGCACTTCAATTCAACTATTTTTGTACACGTCGGGGCAATTCTAATACGTACCGTTAAAGCTTCTGAAGCAGCTCTTGGTTGAGGCAGACACTCAGTCTGCCGTCTTACTTGGCTCTTAAGAACAAAGGATTTTGATCTTTGCGCGTCTCACATAAGAGTTGTATGTAGGATTTTGTGTGTTTAAATGTGTATTCAGCGAGTGCTAAGTGGCGCCACGTGGCATCCTCCGTGGGGAGGGAATACTTTAAGCTTAGATGCATCTTGCGGAGAACCGGCCTTGTTAATATAACGTGTATTACACTTAATTCATTCTTAAACAATGTTCGCTTTGAGTGGTCTACCTTCATTATTCTATTGAAGCTGCGGAGTTGCTTAATACTTCTGTATTGTTTTCGTTTGTACTTAAATACAACTTGCTATTTACAGTAGCTGCTAAAGAATTCGGGTATTCACAAGCAGTGTAGCCACTTTAGATATTACAATTTATTTAGTACTTCTTTACTTTTGATACAACTACCTAAACAGAGGGTAAATTATTTCATAAGCTTAAGTTACTTTCGCGTCGGATCCATTCACTTCAAGAGCACAATATTGTATATTGGATACCTGGTACAGAAATAAATATAATATAGCAAAGTATAGCAAAGTAGGTAGGTAGTATCGCTCCGTTGAACCGGCGAACGCGAGGTCCCGAGGGATGACGCGGTTGAGAATGCATCTGGCGTGATGCATATGAGATAAAGTGGGAACCAAACCTCCCGAGGCCGCTCCGTAATCACGCAAGCCGCCAAGCATTTGCATAAACTATAACCTGGCTAATGTATACGCTAAATGCATTTGGGTGACACCTTAAACAACGTACCTAACGTGATTAGTACCTTTGTAATGTGTCAGTTCTGTTGGCTGTGATAAGAAGTATCCTTTGGGCGTTCCCTTCGTGAGGTGCCTCATGAGCATAGGCTAGAAATTAACAGAATATGGATGTATCTGAGTCGGAAGTCAACTATTAATGCCTTATGTCCATAATCTAACACGCTATAACGAGCCAAAACGTACACTTAATGTATAATACATACACTAAGTGTATTTTTATGAACACGCAAAAGCGAATTCCTTAAAAGTATGGACAGTACAGAAATTAAAGTCTGACATTTATGTCGTAGTGTATGTAGCCTTAACTTATCTTAGTACTAATGCAAAATTCCTAATGGCTTAAATTTCTAACGCTTGAAACAAGTTATTATCAAATCCTATATAAGATGTCTCTATAAATTGATTTATTCAATCATTATTATAACTATACGCATGTTTCAAAGATATATGTACATATAAGTTATACACGAGCAGAACCGCGCGCATTCTTGAGTGTACAGAGAAATACTGTTTCAAAGTGTACTTAGCATTACGAACAGGAACATCGTTAGCAGAATTGAGCGTATTTATGAACGCGAGTATTTCCTTTCTATAGGTTTATTTAACAATATCGGTAACAAAGTTTCAGTGCATTAAAAATTCCATATATAATTTATTCCTAGGTACAATACAGTTTGCATTAGGGGGAGCTGCCAGGCGTACGTATTATAATGACACCCGTTTCAACAACAATTGTCTCTTGTTTAATTCTTTTACAACGTACGCTTGCAATAAAAAAGATATACATCAACGTCAGTATTTTATTGAAAAATACTTTTTGTGGTTGTAGGTAGGTTTATTCTTTATAACTTTTTACAGTTAAATGGAACTATAATTATTTTTCCATTAGGCATTTAGGACGTTATTAGAAAAATACTTGTATTTAAAACAATTTTATTATTTATACTTATCAGCTTACGCGCTAATGGTGGGAAATCTTGATAAACATATAATTTATGTTTCATTGAACATCAGCTGCAATATATTCCATTCAGCTGTGAGATATCTTTTTCCTTAGAACTCTGAGGAACCAATTATAAAACATTCCTTTCAACGATTTATATAACACACATTTCCTTCCTTATTCAAATTTAAATAAGCTTCCATACCAAACTTTGAAGTTCCATTTCGCGTTGCAGCTCCAAAGTCGGATTAAATTCCGCTTGCTGCAAGTAACTACGTAATTCTCATTACAATTAATACGTCTAAAACCAGCCATTTATTTATTTACCTCATAACCCGCACTAAAATATTAATAGGTCGACGGGCAGCCATATCTCCCGTTTGCAATAAGTCTATTTACACGTTAGTGGGAGATTCCCGTCCCCGAGGGTTCGGGGCGAGAAGTGGTATAGAAAATACTCGGAACATTTTAGCGTCTCTGTTTTCCGTTAGGTATCTATCGTACGCGAAATTGTCCTAAGTGTGCGCCGATATTTACGTCCCTTTGAAGATTTAGATGTACCCCGGATTTCAATTTAGATATGTTCAGGTTATTTGGGTCGAATAAGACGCAGCGCCCTTAGGTGCTTCGTTTTATGAACTAATAAATATTCATGAGATCAAATTAGATTCGGTGAACGACGATTAATTTTAATTACTTCTTTCATTCATACAAAATATAATATTAAATTTAATAATTTCGCTTTTGGACGTACGTTGCTAGAGATTTTTTATTAGGTAGTGGATGTTATTGCAACAATATATACCTACATATCTAGGAAACTATTATAGTTTATTATAAACAATTTATGAATACAACGGTTTCAGACTGAAGCTTCGACAATAGCACAATATAGCGTTGAGCGCAGTGTCGAGTATAATGTAACCAACGGAATTTCATTCCGATTCGAACGCGATATCCTCTATAATTCCTTTGGAAGCAACAACAATGGCTTCTTAAGAACGGATGGCAATAAATCGAAGCCTCGAATTGATCGTCAATGAGGCATTAAGGAACCAGCGCTTTCACAATGTACATTAGGAGTGTGTTTTAGCAAATCACTTCCTACGGACCTGCCTTAGAAAGGGATCGTGAAAAGAGCGGGAAATGACATAGTGAAAAGCTCAACGACATACTCAGAGGTGAATAGTGGATACGATTGAAAAGTCATTCATTGTAAGGCACTTGTAACACGATCAGCTAGGTTTGGTTTTTTAGATTTACTTTGTCATCATTTTCCCGTAATACCTTATTATCTACATGTAACCTGGGGCCTCCTTATAAAATGGTTAGACTTCACTTACTTTGAGAATCCTGTATAGGTCAATATTTGATATTTTGAAATTTTTGAACTTACGAGTACATACCTGCAATTACAGGGCTACAGGGGATTACCCTGAAATCACAATTATGTAAGTTCAAAATTCTCTTCACATTATATTATAATATCGGATACTATAATATTTAAATAACAGAGGTCATGTCCTGACATTTGAACTAAAACTAACAGAATATGGATTGAATCACAAATTCGCTTACAGACCTTTTGGGAAACTTTAAAGGTTTCGCATGCGGAAATGTTAGGGTAGTTCGGGTGTAAATCAAAAACTCACAAATATCTAGCGGAGCCTGCACAAATGTTTAATTTAAACGCGCTTATACTAGTTTCACTTGAACATATATTTGTATGTTTGTGCGTTTGTGAGTTTGTGGGTTTGTAACTCTCCTTCAGAATTAGAGTAACTTTTTAGTTCGATTTGATTTAACTATACTTATTATACATAGTGCGCTAACATGAGGCTCTTAAAACAAAAGCGCGAAGTAAGCTCTCCTTAATGGCCGACGAGGCATTGGTGACTCCCTTGATGTTGCAACTGTCCATGGGCGGTGTTTACCACTTACCATCAGTTGGCCCGTATGCCTCTTCGTTAGGATTAGATATACAGTTAAACCTGGCTTAATGAGACCTTCAAGGGACTCACAAATTTGTCTCACTTATAAGGTATTCCATTTACACAGGGCTAAAGTGTTGGGACCTCATAATGAGTTCCAGTTAAAGGTCACCAACTTATCCAGGGCCCACTTAATAAGGTTTCACTATATAAAAATAAAACGTTAAATCCATCGCTCATCGCATCTCCCTTAGAAGTGTGACAAGGCTGCAAGACTGCACATTGTAGCGCCGAACAATAAGCAAGGCACTCGACAAATAAGTGTATGGTGTCGTAATTATGAAACCGATGGGTCCGTATTAGCTTTGTGCCGATAAATGACGGCTCCCATTGTTATTACGACTAGTTACAAGCACTCAGTCTTGTACTCTGTAATAACCTTTCGATTAGTAGTAATGATGGTTATTTTTTCGACTTCGTAGCACGTAATGACTCTTTCATATTTACTGTTTGTGTGTTGTTACTCCGTTTCATAACAAAACGGTATATTAAACTTCTTTATGCTGTCACTCTATCATTAAAGTATATTTTATTATTATATTGTGTACCCAGTATTTAATAAACATGTCAATAAGTCTTTGTATTGGCTTTAATATCCTTAATGTGACATTTTAAACTGATAACGTACAAAATTTTTGGACAACAAAATTCATCGTCAAATTAATTAAATAAAAATAATATCGTCTATTTTCTTACAGAAATCAGTTCCGAATTTCCACTCAGATGTTATTTTAAAGAAACCCTCATAGAGTTTCCCCTAAATACCCGGCGGCCCCCTTTTATTTACATCCATAAGACATTCGTCCGACTCTCACTGTAATAAAAGTTGTAAATGGACTTAATAGGTACAGTCGTGAGTTCCCTCAATGATTTAGTACACGCCATCAAGAATGAGCATAATTTCAGTTATTACGGTCATATTTGCTTTAATTACCTACCAACATATTTCTAGCCCCCGTACTTCATTTATTGTATCACAATTATAATGATTCATATATTTTACTTACAAAAATAGTTTTCACACAATTAATGTAAATAAGAACTAAGCGATATAAATATATTATTATGTACGTGGTAATTTTATATGTAGTTTGTCTACGTGCAAAAAAGATGTTATAGGCTGCCCTTTATGAAAGATATTTGGTCTCAACCCCATATTTGATTAAATTTATAAATCTATCGTAACGTGCTAGACCGAACTGCTGACTAGCCTAACGAACGACGTCGCTGTAGAACTACCCCCAATTACACTTAACATTCATTCAAATGACGTCATTAGATTCAAATTTAGAAAGCGATAGTTGAAGTAAATGTAGTGGGTGGCTATCTTTATTGCCGTCTGTTGTAATAAATTTTGTAAAAGAAAACTCGACTAAGTTTTGAAAAGAAAATACTATAAAATAGGTTCTCGCTTTCTAACCATGAGTAATTATTCTTATAAGTATTTTTATCAGGAATGAAAATGTTAAATACTTATTGCCGTCAAGGAACAATATCCTATACAATTCGCATCAAAATTCATACTAAAAGATTAACCACCATAAAGCCATTTTATAGTTTTATTTTTGTATTGACTCCCTGCTAGGAGTTTATCTTTAAGCTTATAATTTTTTTCTTCTTACTTATAAAAGAAAAGAAAGACAAACACAACTATATTATACTTCAATGTTCAATTTTCTGAATGATTACCAAGTTTGATTAGAATATAGGATATTATAACGAGCAGATTACTATAGTACCGAATCTCACTACAACTTAAATATGTACTTTCGTCACGCCAAAACCGCTTGTTTTGCTTGTATTAAAGGATTCCTGACATAATTATCTCAAAGCGACTTACTACGCACCCATTTATTAACCATCTTAATTACTAAGACCAAGTTAATTACACCGGGTAAAACTTAGCGCCTAAAGAGCGTTATCCCGTTAATTTAGTACTACAAAGTTGCTTTAACGAAAATCCCTTTATGTCATACCCTGTGGGATATCGCCAAAGTTGGTTCGGACGATTCCAAATGCTACCTTTAATGGCTCCCGTTAACTTTTTCATAATAAAATTATGGAAAAAATCCCGGCCCACTTGGAACAATTACTTTTATTTATGGCCCCAATAATTTACTGTCGCTAGCAATGTCGTTATATGGGATAAGGATATTTTCCTCCTTATTGGATTTTCTTATAATATATCGGTAACTTTGAATAAGTCGCGAGTGTCCATGCCAAGCTTTAAATGTTTTTGTACTCAAAACTTACTTTAAAGTTGATTGGTCAACAGTAAGTCAGAATCAGTAGCTAAATATTTGAAAAAAACGTAGACAGA
>DWTF01000465.1:0-11921 GCA_018250225.1 Udranomia kikkawai
CTCAGTCAGGTGGGAGCGCTCGACGAAGGCTGATCTCTTTAAGAAGCTGAAGTTAGCAAATGTTCTGATTGGAATCCATAGTAATTATAACTGAAAGTAACTCTGTCTGTCTGTCTGTTACGTTTTCACGCCTAAACCACTGAACCGATTTTGCTGAATTTCGGTACAGAGATAGATGGAACCTTAGGAAAGGACATAGGCTACTTTTTATCCCCATCCTAAACCGATCCCGGAAATAAATATTCTGCGACCCACATTGGGCACTTTTTATGTCGGAAAAGTATATACGCTACAAAACATACGTGTCGGACGAACGTTTCGTTCTTATAAAAATGTTGCAGTAACGTTAAAACCGCACGTATTTAGACTTCCACGCGGACGGAATCGTGGGAACACCTAGTTGATGATAATTTCATCCCTTTACTGCTAACCTTGCTAACCATTCCAGCTAAGCTCAAAGTATGGGTTCAAGACATTGTTTTTGGAATAGTTATTGGTTGAGATTCGAGCTTACGTTATCCAGCCCTAGAAAAAAACAGTCCGCGTGATTTTCTACCACTGGAATTAACGATAGGTACGATTGCGATGGTGGTTGGTGATGTCTGATGACCTGCGGCAGAATCCAGGCTCAGTGTTCTAGACTAGAATCGACTCTGTTGATGTTGGTTCATATTTTCTAGCAACAAAATATTTATTTAGGTATGTTATGCTGTTCTTTTTTGAATTTATTTTTGTCTAAGCAAACCATAGAAAGGGTTTGTGTTTTAAGGTTTTAATATTCAGTAGGTATTTTAGAATCATAGAAAATACTCAAGAAACTTTTCTATCGTTGCTAATATACTACGTTATACGTATATACATACGTTATCAATGTCGTTAAACATAACGTGCTTGAAAGACACATCGTTACCAACCCTAAGGGTTTTCGTATTCGAGTTCCTATTATACACATAAGTATTCTTTTAATCAAGTGGAGATCATTGTTAGGCGTGAAGCTGTTGGATACTCTGGCTTTATACGGCTTTGTTGTATTTAATTACTAGCATTCCCATGCATGCGGCTTTGCCTACTTGGATTTTGGTTTGTCATTAGAGTTTTATGCCAGATCATTTTAATTTTTCTTGTTCCCGTCCCCAACCCTATTCCCGTCCCGTCCCCCTTATATAGCGACTATATTTCTTTTTAATAAATAGTATCTTATGTCCTCTTACCTCGAAATTTTTAGAGTACAAAGTTTCATGATAATCGGTTTAGTAGTTTTGGCGTAAAATCGTCACAAACAAACTTATATTCCTATTAATACAATATATGTATTAGTATGGATTTGAATACAAATGTCATGGAACACGCGTTAATAATTAGAAGACTTTTAGGAGATTCCCAATAGGGTTTTGATGGTCATTGACCACTTTTGACCTCTTCAGCCTTAGTGCTGTCATGTTCTGGCTTTAAGGAAGAATCGATAAAGGCATAACAAAAGGCGGTCCTACTTAGAACATGACACGGCCGACATAGTAGGATCCCTATTTTGTTACAAATGTTTGTGAGTGCTTAAGTTACCATTTTTGAAATATCTATAGGTGGGTGTGACAGGTTAGTTACAATAAAGAAAAGATATTGTTGAAAATGATTGGGCTATTTTTGCAAAATTGAAGATTCACAATTTCCATCACGTACTAATTCCTATTCCTTCTTTAACGATCCAAATATGTGTAACTCAAATCATCAAAGTTTATGACGATTAACATAGCAGACGCAAAATCTCGAAACTAATAAGCAATTGGTTTCCCACCATAAATGATGTTGGTAGACCTGCCCCACTATACTAAGTTACGGCAAATTGAAACGCTTTATCGTCCAGAGAAAATTGTTTAAGTACAGTAATACTTGTTATGCTTAACGTTCCGTTATTTTATTTGGTTTGCGATAAAATATCCTTACGTCATTCTAATGAGTCAAGCTGGACCCACCTTAGGCTGCGTCATATTGCTTTCTACTGGTGAGATCATGATTAAATGTCAAATAATGCAAGGAACTTATTGATTTTAAGTATCGCGAAAGTCTGCACTTTATACAATTAACCAGTGATTACTTATACAATTAACCAGTGATTAATATTTTCTTGTAGTAAAATGAAAAAAAAATAGGACTTTCAAGTCCTATCTCTGGGTTTAGTCTAGAAATGGGGCAAAGAGTGTTCTGGAGTAACCCAATACAAGTAGATACTTTTAAAAATACTCCAACCAACAAAAGGCATTTATGGTTCCTTTGTAGAATTACAATAAATAAATATGTCTGCTAGTATTGTGTATTTTCAATTAGGTTATACATTTCAATTAACAAGCAATAGAAAAAAATGTTGTGTCAAATGAATTTTAATAAATTTAATTTACGTATCTGCCCTCGATTTGCTGGGGCAAACGAATCAGTTCTCGATTTTATCTGCAAACACGAAGCTGTCAGTCGCAATCAAAAAACTGAAATAAAACACAACAAATATGATTGATGCTGCGAACTGAAATGAACGGACGTAATTAGGGTTACATGTAAAAGTTCGGTACATGGTGAAAGAAATACAAACCTACCAGCAACATAATAAATGATAAATTACATACTTGCTTTTAAAACGTCTTAATTGAACTGTAACAATCGTTAAAATGGCTTTTTGTTTGTGAATTACACCAGTTTTTATACTTTTGGGCAGAACATACAAGCCTCCGATATTTGGATACCTACCGTCATAATTTTACTCCTATGCATATCAAATTTTGACTTGATCATGTTACTAAGCTATGCAGGCGGGAGACTCGACGACTACTTCAGTCGATTGATAATTTCAGTAGTACAAAATAAAATTTATCCAATTCCTGAGAGTTTGAGTTCAATTCCTGACGTTTCTGGCTGGTGTACTAGTTAAGGTTATTCTATATATTCGCCGTTCCCCATTCTCGTCAGTTCGTTGGCCGAGAGCTGCGTAAACAAATTGCGAACTGCATTGGCTTCGATACAAATATAGTTTCATAATACGTCGTAAGTTTGGCATACGTGTATAACGCTCGTAAATATTGAAAAGCAGAGCAGATAGCTTTGTGATTAAAATTATCTTGCAGTCTACTTGCAAATGTCTGGATTTAAATCAATTTTGCGACGAGAATTTAAGAAGAGTTTATCTAAGACACTTTATTAAAAGCGAGTAAAGATGAATTATCAATCGACTTCAAATTTACATAATAGATAGCATGAGAACATTATTCTTGTCGTTGCGAGTATATTCAGAATGAAGATGATTGGCCGCCTTCTGACTACGTGGACTGACGACCTGAAAGACCTGACGAGAAAGCAGCGGGAAACTGCTGGATGCAGAAGGCGCAGAATCGGTCAGAGTGGCATCTGATAAGGGAGGCCCAGCAGTAGACAGGACTGATGGATGGACATATGAATATTCAAAATTGGGACAATACTGTGCTTATTCCAAAAGTAAAGGGAAAGACTAAGGTCTTTCTTACAATGGTTTTGTTTTTAATGACTCTACTCAGATGTATGCCCGCAACCCTTCGTTGTCCGATTGCTGGGCACGGCTCTTTCCCTGCGACACAAAAAGACTTTATAATAGTTTGAAAAATGCGAACCAATTTTGTCAAGTTATACTGAAATTAAAGGCAGCACTACTGTACTGGCTTGAGAAACGCATTAGTATTGATGCGTGCGCCGCAAGAAATTGTTTATAACAAAAACTAGCTCATACAGTACAGTTAATTGACATAGAAAAGATGACTCACCGCTCCTGACCCTAGCGCGCAAAAAACCACTGGGTTGCTATCATTGGACCATCTCTCCACAACCATTCTCAGTATATCGCAGTTTGAACCTGTTTGATTATACGTTTGCTTTCCTAGAGATGGATGCGAGATGCAGGGTTGACGACAATGTACTTTTTTTTTAGCAGTGCCCCTTGATAAGAGATGGCGATCTTTAAAACTACCCAACGGATTTTGACCCGGTTTCGTTTAATTGATACAGTGATTGATTGTTATCGTTATATTAAATTATACTAAATATTTGTGGCTCATGTTATTCTGATGTATAAGCTACATTAATGCAAAGTTTCATGAAAATCCGTTCAGTAGTTTTTGTGTACTACACATCCTTACAAACTTTCGCATTTTATAATATTAGTAGGATTTACAAAAGATAATTATGGTTTTTATATGATAGTCACAAATTAACTTTAGTTAACTTACTCGTTAAAATAATCTGCTATCATATAACTTAATCTTATACTTTGTTAATATTCGAATGGATTTTGTAAACATTTTCCAGTTCGACAATCTGCACATTCGCAGTCCACAACCATTTGAGTGCACTAGTAGCACCATTACCATTTGCCGTATTAGAGGCGTGGCAGCCCTAACGGACTGAATGAGTAACGGGTGGATTCCTTATAAGAATGCTTCGGGTCAAATCTGAGGTTGGCATCGGCGATCGGTGTCAGTATTCCACGTTTTCTCCCATATGTCAAGCCGGCCTCTTTGTGTTGGCCCGGCGTATCAGCGAATGGCTAGAGGCGAAATTTTCGTACGCATGCTAATGATATAACGACATGTAAGCGTGTAATAAGTTTTTAATGAAATGGAGTGCACTTTCTATTTCAATTACGAGTTCAGCTACTGGGTAGTGGCGATTGAGTGAGAGTATTTTAAGAGGCGAGGCACACGGTGCGTTGAGGCGCAGCTTCGCAAGGTTTCGCGGATCGGAGTTTTCAGTGTTCGTGACATATATGTACAACGCGTATTGTTTTGTTTTAACAAATGTTCTATATATTTCTTCTTAGATATATTTTTTAAACAAACAGTTTACATTCTATTTTATTTGCTGCACTGCTTCTTTATACTCCTTGCAATAGGTACCTTGTGTTCTGGTTGACGCGTGTAATGTTTGGTTTATAAATGTGCATAATGTAATGTGTTTAAGCAAGTCTCAGGTTCAGATAAAGTTTTAAGTACAACTATAACTATAAGTAAGAAAGTAATGGCCCAGGGATAATTATTACACAGACGCTCCAATAATGTCAGGCATACACACACAATTCGGCTGCTGAAACGCATCATGTGCATTGGCTTTAATTTTAAGTGGTTGGGTTCAGATACTGCCGGTATGTCAGTTTGATAGGTTAAATGGTATTTAGCTAGAATAGTAGCTGCGCACTACTTTAATGCTCGAGAGTACTTCAGTAGTAACTGTAGATAGTAGTTTTGTTGCGACAACTCCTTTTTCCGTGACAGATTTATCACGCAAAACTTGATTTAGTCGAAGAGTTATCTTTAATAGTTTTTAGATAATTATATTTGATACACTATTTAATGGTAGTGTTAAATTAGTGGAAAGAATTGCGCCCTGAACTGTCAAATAATATATAAACAACATTCCCAAATCAAATTCCATGCAAGCATAAAATCTCATATTATAACCATGCCTGAAAATCATCTATGAACACAAACAAAAAACAAACATTAACATGTAGCAATATTTTAAAGCAGTGCCATCTATTTAATTAAGTTACAACGAAACAAGCATATACTTATGAAAATAGCGCCACTCTGTGAGTAAATTTTGGAACTACGTTAAATGTTTAAGCTCTTCATACCCAAGCTCATTTTAGTTATGTACTTTTCTGCTAGGGGGATCCACTCGAAAGATTAATCATATGTATTTTAAGTGTATATTTTACGCAATACGAATCGTAACTAGTTGTAAATTAATAAAATTGATTGTAATTTTGAGGTCTATTTAAAAATCATGATGTAAATTAAATATGTGGGATATTTACCATGTTATCCTTTCCATAATATTGGACATTGGACAATAAAAAAAAAGTTATAGGTACACACAGCCACAATTTCTGGTAATAAATTACAACTCAATCAAGTGCACATATTTATATTGCAAATGCAGTACCATTCTAACTAAATAGACAAAAAAAACTAAACCATACGTTCAAATAGCACATTGATAGTTTCGATTATAGTGTAGCGGCGATCAATCTGCTTGTTTCAAATATAGAGGCCACGAAGCCAAACCCTGCGAGATCGTCCATTGTCATTGTTAAGGTGACGGATGACCGAGGTGACTGACGTTATAAATGACCCTCCTGGAGCCCGAATGAGATACAACAGACTGAGATTGACTGGCACCACGTTGAAGCCTACTGTTAGATGCTACGTTCTCATTTTGAAATTTGGGCTTTGATCTCGAAAATCACGTTAGACATTACGCTATGTATTGAATGGAGTTTTAAATGTATCCGGCATTCTTTTTTGAAAATTTGAGCTTTGATTTTGAGAAAAAAATATTTTCAAATTAGTCTGCGCTATATTGGATGTTTTTTTTACTGTTTCAGTTTAAAGTATTGTTTGTTACTTAAGTTTTTTATTGTGATAAAAATTACTTTAAAAACATAATAGTATTTAAAATACGGTACGTTAAATTCGAAACAGAAAACCGCATATATACCGAGAAAAGCTAACTTAGTATACCAATTACAAAAGGTAAAAGTTGATAAGGGCGTGATTTGAAGAATATTGACTCCGAAAATTGTTTCGTAGAGATATTTCTCTATTTACAATCATGGAAAAAATGTTGGCAGTAAGCAGCAGAAGATGCATGGTAGTTATTGCGTAGATTAATGGAGATAATGGCAAAGTACTGTAAAGAACGTTACTACCGTTCGTTTGACTAGTTTGACGACAACGTTTGATACCAAGAGTGCTTGCGAGAGCACACCCTTAAATCGCATAGGCAAAGTCGCATGCAGAGGCTAATTCGTTTTGCCATTTCAACTGACACAAGTATCATTGGTATGTGGCGCCGCTTCGCACAAGTGCGCTTGACAGCTTTGACAGAAATCCGTTCTGCCATCATTAATCCTGCACTCGCCACCGCTCAGCCCATCCGTCACAGAACACGCGACTCGGGGTTACTTCACACCGCTGTGTAATTCTTCGCATGAAACTAGACGTAAAACTGTGGCGTCACTCCAAACGGCTTAGGCCAACCAGTGAGTGGTTTACCGCCAAAGTTTTACCTCTAGTTTCATCCGAAAAACTGATCGTCAGTGGCCACATTTAAGCTCTCTATTATTATCCATACCGACTGTACGTCCGTTCAAGGTCATGCACGATGCTCGATGCAATAGTGAATAGGTTCTACGTATGCCGATCAGTATTATTTACTGTGCAGTTGGCGGGATGTTCAGCAAGATAGATAATTAATAGTCCGATTAACTTATTGACTGTGTTCATCATATATGATGTATCATAAAAAGGACGAAGCATTACAATTGTTATTACAATACCCCAACCAATAAATTAAAAGTTAAAAAAAACTAAAAACACGCTTTATGTTCTCGTCAGCATGCAGCATGTAATGTAGGTAAACACATGAAAATTAACAAAAAAAATGTTTTGGTTTGTGTGTATTTTGTTCGTGGCGGTGTTACGCAAAGCCTTCATGGCACGCAGAGCACATATCATGCGGAGAAAATCCAAGAAAAACAGAGAAAATGGGTATATTTTCAAATAGAGCTACTATTTCTAGTGCTGTACTGTTCCTATTGTTGTTTTTTGTTCCTTTCATAGCAGCCTTAATGAGTGTGTGAAATGGACCAGGTGTCCTCCTGGATATTCTTTGTACTGAAAGAGAATAGAATGTTTCATATAAATGGTTCGTATAAAGACTTGAATTCTACGAGTAATTTTGTTTAATTAGCGCTTAAAGAACATTCTTTCATACGCTGCTATGTTATATTTTTATTTAAGACTAAGCCGACCAATTAAAACCGCCTTTGAATCTCAACGCATAATATCATAATAAAATCGAGCGTCACAAGCAATTCGCTCTCAAAGTTGTTTATTTTAACTACACAGAGTTCCCAAATAAAAGAAAGAAGTGCTTTGAGCAACGCGTTTATGATAAAAACTCCGGAAAGTTATTTTGAAACCCAGAAGCGATGAAATTAAACGGATTCCTGCTTCGCTCACAACAAAAGCATTTATAAAGTTTATTCGCATTATGAAAATAGACAACGGGAGGAGTTGGCCGCTCCCGGTAAATACTATACCGATACGGGGAATTCCGGCGATTAGGCCGACCACAATATTATTACGTGACTCGCCCTCCAAACGGACAGTCAGGCAATCTCTATAAAGAGGTATTTGGGACCCTAATTTACACCCCCTTCCGTAATATTCGGCTTCTCAGTTATGAAGGTCCAGTCGACATGGGCTTTGCTACCCTCTTAGTGTCTGGGATCGGGTCGCCAGAGGACGTATATATGAAAGATATTACGGGCAAAATCCGATGGAAATATGGTAATACATAAGTTGTAATAACGTTTTTATTGGAAATGTTTTTAGATCTTCATATTCTGACTCCATCTATTTCATAATATGGCTCGAGATTGCGCGCGTTATTTTCAACGAGGTATCAACTTCGTAATCCTCCACGCAAAAAACATGTTAGGTATACGTTCAAATCGCACATATTTCTGTGACTTGCTTAGTATCATATACGATCTATTCGGTCATGTTAAGGTATAATCAAGTAAGGTCATTAATGTTATAGTAGTAGAACTTTGTTAATCAAAGCACCACTGCCGTGCCGCCACGTGCCGTTGGATCTAAAAAGGCCACTCCGAGCAATTCCTCTCAATTCCGAATTCATTTCCTGAATTCCTAGCAAATCCTCAGTTCAGCTCTAATATTCATTAAATTATCACGCAATTCCTATTTTATTATCCATTTTACGAAACTCCATAGAAATCTGTCAAAACGATAAATTGCTCAATATGAAATTTACACGAATCATATCAATCACGACCTAATTTTAAAGTGACCATTTTGCGCTTTGTAATATGAATCATATTATGATTCTCCTAAAGCGGCCTTTTTAGACCCGCTGGTTTGAAGGGATAAGTAAGACACGCTTAATCGAGGCAGTTCCAACTCAGTCCAGTTACTTAGAATATCGATCCTAACGAAAGACTTAAGGTATTTTCTTAAGCAGTAAAAAAATGTGTTAAAGTATAAAGTTTTCATCTTATACTAAGTGTTTGCTGAATTTCAGGGACGTTAGTAATTGAACATTCTGATGTGTTGCTTAATACGCAAATTTCGACAAAACAACCTCGTATATAATATAACAAAACTTTTACTGTATTAAATTGTGGTAAGTCACTTTTCATCAAATAAATTCTAATATCATCCGCTCCAACTCATTTTGCCCTCACGTAAAATTTTCACCAAGCGGTAATTTTTCGTATAAGACAGTAAAATAGTTCTTGACTTCTATTTTATCATGTAGATGTTATAAGTTTTGTTTATTCCCGCACTAATGATAACTTTTAGCGGACGTAGGAGGAAAAGTGGGCGCGATAAATGCCATGCCCTTTAAGTAATATTGCTATGGTATTTGTCGGAGGTGTTAATAGTTTGTTTATATTGAGAGATCACAGTGAAAGTCCATTAGGTGATCTATTTTCGTTGCTCGTATCTTATCAAAAAATCCTGGCTTTCAACCGTTAAGGTTATGTTATTTATTCCCGTTTGCTGTGTTAAATTAATTATTATGGGTCCTTAAATTCAATTCTAATTCTCGCAGCAGACAAGGTTTCCTGCAAAATTGTGTACCTATTGTACGTTTCTGATAAAATAAAGATTTTGTATTTTGTAAATACATTATCTGAAGTCTACTTTAAGAAATCACTTTACGTGGAGCTTATCGTGGGGTACCTAAATATAATATGGTGTTATATGTACTAACTGTTAAGAAGAGAATCACCTCGATCAAGTGGCTCCCGTTAAGTGTCTCCCTTAAAAATAAAACGCAAGAACACAGGTTTTTTAAGACAGAATTAGGCGTAGCAGTGGTGCTTCCTGAGTCGAACCACGAGTTTAGCTAACTCAATTTAGTTATAACAATACATTTCTGTCCGGAAATCATCAAGCCGCCAATTCTGACAGGCGTTGCTCTCTTCGTTACAGGTGTAGATCGGTCACGCAGCTTTAAGGCGATAGATCTACACTGATACACAGATGTATTAATTATTATATAGATTAATCTTAATTAGTTGTAAGCGTAGGCACTCAGGTGGCACTGATTCGCTATCCGCAGGAGTACATATAGATGTTCAGTTGACAGATGAGCGGAAATTGAGACGGAGCGCCGGATATTAACCACGCATATAGGTTCTATTAGCCAGCTTAGTGGCTTAGACGTGTAGATACATTTGTACTTTCTAAGGCTAATATTATGTAGTTCGTAGTTGGGATCCTATTTGTATTTCGTCATATTACTTATTTAGTCTGTGATAGTGTTGGTGGTGGACGGCTGACGTAGTCTGTCTAGAAATCGATGTCAAAACTTCTTTTCCTTCTTGATGAAGTTAAAGGCAATTTGAACGTTTCCTAAACAACATACCGTACTATCCTTTTCTAGAAACAGTTCAGGCTATTTTCGATCCCCTACTACTTCATTGTCTATAAAAATACAAGTCTGGATATTCAGTTACCAAGCAGGCATTATGTAAACACGTTAAATGTAAACATTGCTTTCATAACGATTTTATAAACCATGTCTTCTACCCCAATCTTACGCAAAACGTTATATGTCAGAATAAAATGATTTTACACACAAATAGAAAGACTCGTAATTAATTAGGCAACGTAACGTAACGTAACGTAACACCCAAATTGTAAACACAAATAAGGACTATACGGCAAACAGTTGTCAGGCAACTCGGACGTGTGACAAGTTTAATCCGGTCTAGTCTATTTAAAGCCTGGCACGTCCAACAAATCTAGACGTCTGACGTGCTTAGTTGCGTTTTTACCCAACTTAAGTTAAATTTAAATAAAGTAATCCACAAAAACAAAAATCATTGATTAGAATTTCGAGCGTACATTTTAACTTTGAAAGAGTAGAGAGGGTTGAAGATGATAGACTAAGTTAACATTAAGCGCTGCAGACGTAAGTTGACGTCTGAAGCCTGACTATATCAGTCAGACGTCATCAGATTTTTCAGGTCTTAATGTTGAATTATTTTAAAACACTAATGTGAATTTGAACTATTCTTCGTTAAGAATTCTTAATGGACTTTCTGATTCGATTATCTGAAGAAGAAGTTCTGGTCTTCTTAGATTAGGTAGACTTTTTTTACGATTCTTCGACATCTATTAATATTCAAGTTAACATGCAAGACGGCATAGTTAACGCGTGTGCAAATTGGTCATGGTAGTCATTAAGTAGTCATCAAGAACAATATTGTTTTCATTATCATTTTAGTCCATTTCAGTGGTCAATTCTAGGTGGCCAGATAACAGTGGTTACAATTAACCATCTAGAATTGACCACTTAAACCTAAAGCTACAACCAAAACATATATTTCCGAACGAAAAATCTGACAGACATCACTAGTAAGCTTGAATTTGGTTTTGATGTGACATAGTGCCAATGAGAACGATCGTAGTGCCATAAATCAAGTAAAATGAGGTCTGCGGATGACGTGTCATTCGGCGTTATCAGTCAGTTTCTCACCTTCCATCTGCCATCGCGCATTCGAAATTCAAACATAATAATATCATCCTATCCATAACCCGAAACGAAATGTGAGGGTATGTGGGGTAAATTCAGCCCATTTTTACCTCGGGCTTAGCGACAGAATTATGTTATACATAGTTTAGGTTGGACTAGCTGACCCGGCGTGCTTCGACTGTCTCCCCGTCTCCGTTCTACAACTTTTTTTAAATTTATGAACAGATTTTATTAAACAAACTCTAAATGTTAAGTGAAATTTACCACAATACATCAGGTGAAGGATACATTCAAATCGGATCTGCCGTTTCTGAGATTAGCGTGCACAAACGCGC
>DWTF01000466.1:0-11915 GCA_018250225.1 Udranomia kikkawai
GAAGTTGTCCATTTCTATCATATTTGAATTTTATGATGATATTAATCATTTTATGAACTCCTATAAAATCTAGGTGAAACGTTGTTTACGTCATTAATGACTAGCTTAACTTCCTTGAAATGGCAACGCTTACAAAATATCTTGCTCTACATAACACCGTATATTATTAATCTTGAAACTAGTCTTACATGAAATTTAATGGGAAAGGAAACATCAAACATTAATTTATTTCGTGTGACAACATTAGTGACTAAAAAGTCAAGAAATGAAAAATGTACTATTCATATAATAAGTACGAGTATTTTAGGTTTGGGAGAGCATACGAATTCATGCTGACAGAGTTATTTAGGATCTATACATCTTTTTCTCTCCTTAGTTCTGTTTATAAGAAGAGCGATTAATGGCTTTTTAAAAAAAGGACGGTTGTATGATGAGGTAATACAAATGCAAGGAAATATAAATTCTGTCAGTTATATCGGCGAAATGTTTATGGGAGAAACTATAACAAATAGTTTGTCAAGATATCGCCCATAAACAGTCGTTTATAATGTAAAAAGGCATGTCAAAAGGCTTAGGCCTTCTATCGACAATTTGATTATAGAAATAATTTCTTACATGGACCTAATACATAACTTACGTCCATTCACGTTTTTCGCACAAAAGGAAAAGAAGTAGAACATTCATAAAAAATTTCATCTTCTTTCTCAGAATTTTCAGTTGCATTTCCAAAAATCCTTTCTTAGGGATCGTCTACGTCACAAAAGTTGTAGCTGTATGAATTTGTCTGTAATTGCTTTCTTTAGGTACATGGAAGATATGGAGAAAACTATTTAAGGGGTTTTTATTTAAAGAAAAGAACTCAAAATGTTTTTTAAATTTTTTGTCCATTTTTCGATTTGTCTGTTCTTTTGTGCAGTAATCTCAGAAACGACAGATCCGATTTAAATGCGGTTGTCACTGATGTATTATGGTAAGCTTACTTAACATTTAGAGTTCGTTTTATCAAAATCGGTTCCTAAATAAACAGTAGGCAGTATGAAGTGCGCCGAGTTAGCTAGTGTTTTTATACATATATTACAGAATCGAATGAGTTATTTTATTATATAACATGAAGATTGGTAAAAAGGACAGAACTATAATTATGTAGTTTCGTAAGATTTAAGGAAAAAAAGAATAACCAATAACAGAAAACATTTAATTATTATTTTTACATTACATTAGCACCATTTACAACAAAATTCATGCATCCGTGAAGCGAATGCACAATTCGAACATTTTTTTTTCTTTATTACGAAATAGTTTGCTAAAGTATTTTAGTTAAAGAACGTTATGGTTACATTCGCTTAGAATGCGTTGCATTTCATAACTTCAGTTTTCAACATAACAATTATCTAGTTTTTCAATTTTATACTTACTCAGTTTGGTTTATTATTAATATCTCGTTTGTCAATTTTATACTTAGTTTTGTTTATTTTTATTATTGTTTATTTGTTCATCTTAACTATTGGTAATAAAAAGATAAAGCAAGGCAAATTATTTTACCATGGTAAATTTGGAGGGCAAATTGTAAAAAAAAATGTACTTAAAGTTGTAATATCTAATTGGCTATATAACCGGATGGTGTGTGACCAACAAAATATTGAAAATGTCTCTGTGTTTGCTTAAAAATAGTAGAAAGGAGTGCACTTGCGGATGAACCTACAAGCAAAAAAAATGTTGCTGCAACACAGAAACTCATGTTAAATAAAGACGGCAATTATATTCTACAGCAATCTTCCGATTGTTTAACACTAGATTAACCAAAGTTTACAACACTCCACGTTTTGTTCTTTTTCGGATTTTCTCACTCAGATACGTATATGGCTCATTAAATCTGTTAATAGTTTGTGTAGTCGCTACTCATAAACGACTGTGAGGATTATTACATCTTGTACTTGATCTTATACAATGTACAGTAACGGGCGTGTGAGAATCTGAGTGGTCGCAATACTTTGTATGTCCCACTGCTGGGCTCATGCCCAATTGCCCAAGTTGTGAAAAGAGACTCATGTCATCATTTCATAACTTGGGTAGGCTTGGACTACGCTGCTCCAATATGTTTGGCGGAACAACTGGTTAGTGACGAACCACTTTCTCGGATATTTTCAAACCTCCGATCAGACTCCGACAAACTTTAACGACTGCTTTACGTGGGTGACAACCGAGATTGGCTGTCCATTAGTAGTAAAAAGGGTTGCAGCTAAGATAAAAGCCTGTCTGTCACGTAAAGTTTTGTGTCAGACCATTTTAATTTTTTCTTTCCCCGATCCCATCCGCGTCTCCGTCCCGTCTTCGTCCAATTGCGACTATATTTTTTTAATAAAAAATATCCTATGTCATTTTAATACCTCTTAGAATATGTGTACAAAGTTTCATAATAATCGGTTGAGTAGTTATGGCGTGAAAGCGTAATAAACAAATTTACATTCACATTTATAATATTAGTAGGGGTATCCTTAAATGTAAAATTACGAATTAGGCATTGTTTTATATCTATAGGATATGCTGTGAATTTAAACTTATGAATAAAATAGCAACTTCAACCAAACTACCACTCTTTTTCGTCAAACGAATAAGTTCGAATTTCTTGCTCATTTTCTTTCTTAAAGTATTTTTTAGAGTGTGATCAGACTGCCTTTGGCTGAACTATGTAACTATGTAAAAGTTAACTTTTTCTTCCTATTATTGTTTGTGTACTTCGTTCCACAAATAATATGGTTTACAAGTAAACAGTCTTTTCATTTGTAGGCTTTAGCTGTAACGAGTTATAAGCAGGAACCATTTCTTCTACAATCTAGATAGCCAATAATTTAGGGCGCGTTGCGTAGCACCACGCCCACGGAGTAAGCACTTTGCATTCCTATCAGACCAGAGTTGATCGCCATTAGAAACACAATCCACTAGCTTTAATCCAAGGCTTTACTTGCGTTTAATTTGGCCATCCCAGTATTTTTTAGATAAAAAGTATCCCATGATAATTTCTGTATCCCTTGACAATGTGTGTATGAAATGTCATGATGATCATTTGAGTAGTTAAGGTGTGGAAGAGTTACAAACAAACTGATATAAAGATTCATGATAGTAATAAATAAGGGAGTATTCGTAAGATTTAATTAGAAAGTAGGCAGTTAAGTCAAACTGGTAGTCAATTCATCTATCCCTGCAACATATTGATTGGTCTAGTAATATCTGCAGGAGTTTCATTAAGACGTAACGTTAGCTTAATATAGTATCGAAAATTTCTAAGTCCAATTTATTACGTCTTTCCGTTTATGGGAAACTACAAGAGAACAAATTATAACGATTAACATTTTTATCTCTTAAGCGACCTGCGAATAAAACTGACTACGACGTAAATAGTATGTACAGAACTTTTGTCTAGTTTGTTATAATGTATGTGGTATTAGCACAAGCAGATTTACCAATAGATTAAGTAAGCTCTAGCCTGGGGGCGGTAGATTCCACGGGGGGCGGCAAATTAGATTATCCTTTAAACCGACTTTCGAGTCTCGTACAAATTTATAGCTTTTTAGATGAATTCAAAAAAGGTCATTGGCACATCTCTAACTGCAATATCTTTTTTTAACCTCCAAGCGACAAATGTGTAAATCCGCCACTGGGTAGTAATCAAGGCATCTGTCTCCATCGTAATACTTGTTGACAAACCAGACAGACATCGTTAGTTAGTCAAAGTGTTATGAATTAGTCACGCGCGTGTTTCGACAGTGGCCTTACATTTAAACACAAATTATTGCACGCAAATCCTTAAACTTTGATTGGTTATTGTTATTGTCAGCATGTGATCGAATGCAATTTGATCGAGTATTTTTGTATCAATGATATAATTTTATTAAGTGTACCGTTACAATAACCAAAGATCTACGTAACCCTGATAGTATTTTGACTAGAAACGGCCACTTTGAATGTATTTGTATACCCTATAATATATAAAAACATTTGATTCTTTAGATAATGTAAAACTACCTTTGTGAAAAACTTTTGGGCCACCAAGTTGGCTACGCTTGATAAGAATGATTCGAACTGATGATAACAAAATCGGTGGAATAAAGCTCCCAGCACTCTTTTAAACCTATTTAAAACTACTTAAATTAAACGATTTAATGCTGACACCTCACTATTAATTCACCTCATTATAGCACGATTTCATTTAAGTAAACTATCTAATGTAGGAGATGATTTGCTTAAAATAATTTTATAAAGTAAAATTTATAAATGAGATTCGAAGCCATTTATCACTAGATAGGTAGTCGAGAAGCTTTTATCAGTAGGACCAATTTACACCCTACTTCGATAACTATGGCAGGTATTACATCAATCGATATTCAAACATTTCTATGGCGTACTCAATGAAGTAAATGTTGACGTAATACTGATCTGGAAGTTTTTGTTGCATTACTTACTGGACCACATTCCACCAGCCTTACTTAGAGATCATAATATTACTCCTAAATAGTAGTTGCTTACTTTATTACAGCAATAACAGATAAAAATATTACCTGTGTCTTGTACTGCGTGTCTATAGCCTAGTGTTTGATAATGTTATGATATAAGCCCTGATTTGCATGCAATATTAATACTAATACTACATGCAAATCAGGGCTTTCCGCATGTAATATTAAAACAGTATATTTAAATCATATGATATTTGGTATGTTTTACGCTAACCTAATATTTTTATAAAAGTTTAAAAACATTATTTGTTTTAATACTACATGTAAATCAGGGCTTTCCGCATGTAATGTTAAAACAATATATTTCAATCATATGGTATTTGGTATATTTTACGCTAACCTAATATTTTTATAAAAGTAAGTTTTTAGTTTATTCAAATTAGCCGAGAACAAATTCTGTTTAAGAATGACATTTCGTGTTTTTTACGACTATCGATGATTCTGATACTTTACTTCTACTTGATACTGATTTTTATTTTTAAATTTAATATTTTTGGAAAGATTTATTGCGAGCTTTCATGAAGAAACAGCTTATAGAACTTTACTTTAAAACCCGAGGCGATCGAACTAATCAATCATTTATAAATGTTGCGTATAAAACGTTATCCTAACTAACTAAAAAACAATATTATTTGACTAATGTTACTTAGCACGTCTGATCTTGTTTTTATACAGACATCAATACACTTTTTGTAACACATTCCTTACCTATATCATATCGAATACCTTACATGTAGGTACGTCTATTATAATGTAAGTATCCAAAGCTTATTTTGCAACGCATTGAATTAATTTTCCGGCAAGGTCGTCTTGTCTGTTTGTCGAGCGAAGGTTTTCCAGCCGACAGGAATGTCGATACGTCGTGGCTCTTGCCTTCGCTTTCATCCCGGCTCTGTCTGTGTATAGGTCATATACAGGAACGCCCTAAAATAAAAGAAGACAGGACAGCCTATAAATTAGAATTATATTTCTGAAAATATGGACTATCTTTGCAATATATATTATATGTGCCTTAGCTGTAAAACTATGTTATGTGCCAAGTTATAAAAATCGGCATTATTAAGATATGCCATTTTTGTATGCATTCTATTGTTTGTCTTTAAAAAAATCAATATATCCGGTCTATATAATGTACAGTTTATCTTCTTATTCCCTTGGGATCTGTTATCCGTTTTTCCCGTTAACTTATATGTCTTTTTGTATTATGTAAATACGCTTCTATTAAAACAATGTAGTGTAAATAAAATTATACACAATTATAAAGTAATACGATGTTACATGATTACCGACGTTGTTATAAAAAATAAGAGGTGAGGATGAATAGAGAAAAAAATCAGGAAATATTCTTTTAACAAGTAAAAGAAAACTTACTATTAAAATTATTATACTAGTAAAATGACTCTGTGTTACCACCGCGAATTGTAAAAACGTCGGCAACCAGCACACTTCACGTTGCGACGAACGAGTTTCTTTTTTCGAGCTTTATAAGTTCGAGAATACTTAGATTAATTTCGTATACGTAAAAAAACCGGTCTATGTATTGTATACACAGTAAACTTATTTGAATAGACCTAGTACTTAATTGTACCAACTAGATTTAGATAGTGGAAACTCGAAGGAAAAAGAAAAGATCGATAAGATTTACTGAGTGGTTTATAATATTCATCAGTGTTAACTTTATACATGGGTTTATGCAAGGTATAATTTCGACTGGTTAGCAGGTTTTAAAGTGACAACCAAGCATATTGCTCAACTGATCTTAAGTCACTTATTGCCACTGTCTTCAGATAACAAGCTAAAGCTGAACGAATGCACACCTGAAGCCTAAGACAGAACGCCTCAAAGGAGTACTCACCATCAAACCGTGCTGCTAAGATGAGAAAAGTGTAGGGACAAAACAAAGAAATTAACACCCTTTAAAACAAGCCTTAAAGCTAAACTGTAGAGCTCTAGAAACAGCGATGCGTATCACTGGCATTTCATAAAATGTATCAACGTAATTATCCTCTTTATTATAAACGACTGCTTAATGGGTATAATAATATTTTATTAGTATCCGATATTAAAAGATAATGACGAATACAAACTCGAAATTACCTTCCGGCGTGAAATACCAGTTCAGATCAGTTATGAGTTTGTTGTGAGTCACAAACCTTTTACCCGGTTTGTGGGAATTAGTCAGAAAAATAGCAGCCGACTGTAGTATATGGTAACAACTATTTTTTGCATTGCCTTATTGGAATTATTAGTAGGTACAAATTGTAAGATAATATTTCAAATATTATATTCAACAATAAAAATGAGAACATATTTTATTATAAACAATGTAGAGACATTATTACGTTTAATAAGACACGCTGATGTTAAGATACTTCATTTTACATTAGTCGAAGGCTCTATGATAAAATTTAAGTTTTATTGAGGCCGGAATCGGAGGAAAGAGGTTTAGTCAGCTTTGATTACAAGTACCTAAGTAATATTAAAAACGTATTAGAATGTCATAGCATAGTTTGTTAACCCATCCAAGTTATCTCAATAGCTACTGTGTACTGTGTAGTGTTAGGACTGGGTTCATGTTAAAGTTAACGTGTATATTAATGTTAATATGTATAGGAGTGGGAATCCATTTCAAGTCGTTACCAGTCGTTAAGTCCGAAAACATTCAGCTATTGATTGCTGCTATAAAGTATTGCTTTGACTAATCTGTATATTAATACGTCCAACTTCAGGAACGATTTTTGCAACAATGACTGAGTATGAAATTTTGCACAAGCAAAGTTGAACGGGGAAGAAATGCAGAGTGTCCATATTTCATATGTGAATACATGAGAAATACATTAATTTCGTAAAAGAAACCTTTACGCGTACAACCATGCCTTCGAGACACACACACGTCATAGTATAGGTAATTCGTCATAAAAAGCGGACCTGTTAAATTGAAGTGACCATCGTTAACATGGCGGATGTCCTGTCTCATTAATAAACTTCTGAGAAATGCGGGTGTAATCGATTTAACCATATCAGCCACGGATTCCAAATATGACCGTTATTTAAGGAAGAGTTTACCAGTTTTCCTCGGCATGTGGTTCACCTCAGATCTGTAACACTTCCGCATAGCTATGTAGACTATGTCAATGAAGATTAACATTAAATTATCACGTACTGCATAACCTTATTAAGCAGTCATTGCTGAGTAGATAAGAAATATGGTCGCCCTCCGGAGTTCGAATTTCGTACGCGCAGTTTCGAATGTGCGTAGCGTAAACTATCTTTTTAGCCAATGACAAAAGTGTAAACTATTTTATCTTCTCCTGTAACTAAGAATCATGGTCTCTGTAGTCCAATTTAAAATCAAGAATGCGCAATTTGAATTTATGTGCGTAGGTATTGTAAGCTGACTATTATCAGTTTAGTGATTAGAGCTTGTTTTAGATGATTTTAGAGGTAATTGGTAATACGCCTTTAGTAACATGAAGCAACAAAAATACTTTATTTGAACGAAAAAAAAAAGCAACTGACTAAAAAAGCATGCATCGGCCAAGTGAATCATACGAATTATGAACGTCATAAACAGACGCGTCAGACTTTTGTATTATTATTTAGCATAAGTATCGGTTAATCATACGAGGTATTAAGCAGTTTCCGTAACCAGAGAACACCCACTTGGTCCAAATAAAACATGAGATATAAATCTTTCCGCGTGCGAGTCAAGGCCGCGACATTCTCTGTTCGTTCCGTTCGGCCGCTACAGTTACCAGCTATTTCCCTTTACTGACTCAACCCCGCCTTGTACTGTAGGGTTTTAATGAGCAAGGGATATTTCGTTTGTAGGTGCGTTAAATTTCAAGGGACTAGTAACGCGAATGGATCTAGCCAAACGCAAGGCTTTAAAAATAATGTACATCGCAATAAACTTTTTCGCTTTTAATTTTTTCATAATACTTAATTTAAATATTCATCCATCCGTATCCATATTGAATATTTAGATTGCTATGGTTCGACGCTCGTGTCTAATGCGAATACTAGTTAACGCCTGCAACTCCTCCCACATTAAAATATTAAGTCAGTAATGTCGCCAGCAACCGGTATGTTATATGCCAGCTAAGGGAAAGAATTTGGGCCATGATCTATTACGGATTTACCTGTAATTCTCGTTCAGTTATCTAGGAAAAAATCATATGTCTTCGTTTTGTTTTAAATTGAGAAAATCATCAGAGTCAGATCAGAGTTTACATTTTGTTTAAAGTAATGGATGTTCCCGGATGAAGAGACATTAACTTCACGAAATATAACACGTTCCACATCTCTAGCACTCCATTTAAGATAATGTTTTTTTTCTAATTTAAGTCTCGTGCACGGCACTTAAGTAAAGAAACTCACTCATACTTCAAAAACGACACCTTCATTTTTTTAGCGTTAAAGATCTATATATTAAAATGAAAACAAGCACACAAATTTAAGAGACGTATCCTCACCAATCGCCCTATATTAAAAAAATCTGTTGTTCCTTTCCAGACCCTCCTCGTCTGCGCAGCATGGGTCGCGTGCGCGGCCCAGGGCCCGACGACCACCCCAGTCCCCATTCTCAAGCAGATCAACCGTCAGAACGACGATGGCTCCTACAGCTACGGGTACGAGGCTGCTGACGGTTCCTTCAAGATCGAGACCAAGTACCCCAACGGAGACGTCGCCGGGAAGTACGGCTATGTCGACGAGAATGGCAAGAATCGGGAGATTTCGTACGGAGCTAGCAGCCAGAGGGGATTCGAGCCGCAAGGTAAATTTTTTTAACCGAAGGGAGAGAAAAAAGCAAAGCTACGGACCTCCTTTAAGTGACCATTTGGCCTTTAAGTGTACTTTGGTCATCTGTTAAATAACCCAGAGAGGTTTAAAATTCCATAAATCTGCTTCAACCCTTGTGTACTTAATTAGAACGTCCCGTTAAGTGTAACTCTAACACATCCTAAAACAGCGCACAACAGCCAAAACAGAAACAGACTATATCTTAGAGTCGTATAGTAAAAGGCGTGAAAAAGGCATACAATTAGCTTCAATATTTAAAAATGAATCTATGAGTCAGATACTAGGTAGATATAACACTCGTGTAATGTCCGAGCGTTTTTCAATTAGCAATTAGCTATGAGCATCGGTTTCGACAGCGAGCTCACGGGAATTAACAGTAGCGGCGTGAAATGGCGTAATGCGGCCCAGATAACGAGTAATGTTTGTTTACATGTTTGCGCGCTTGCCAATATTCGCTAGGGTTGTCACTTGACGGATTGACATTAAATATTTTAAATATCATTTTTAGTAAAACTAATAATTATCCAATTACATGGTTTGGTATACACAATATTTTTGTAGTTCACATAGAAACAATTGAATTTAGAAATAGTTTATGAGGGAAAATAACAGATATTTTTTACTTCTGTTATAGTATAGTATATTTCATTGGTATAATAAATGGCTTGTAATGTGTTTTAAACTAAAACATAATAAGAAACTCTGTTGCCAATATTGAGGGGCACCCACATCTCCAGTGCTTGTGAGTGGACTAATGAACTTTCCCACAAAACTGGTTTTTCAAGTGTCATCAATGATAGATTAATATGCTTGCAATATCCATTATCTATTAGGATATTAATTTTGCTATAGTGTGTTGTAATCCGCTTTTAATTCTCGTTAACACAACTTGATAGCTATTTTGTAAAAGAAACTTTATTTAAATAGAGTTACAGTTATATTTGGTACAAAAATCAAATACAATATGCTTACCAACTTCACTAGTACTGACTACATTTTTTTTTTATAAAAATATGCTAAGTATACCAAATTAATATGTCCTGTTTTCTACTAAGCAATATGTACACTTACAATATTGACGAATTATTAAAATTTGCCTTAATTTTATTTTTAACGTTTCATTGTAAGAATAGCAAGTGATATTCCTTGTTAGAAAAAAAAACATAAAAAAACAAATGTTTTCTTAAACTAGGGAATACCTAACATGTTCATTCGAACAGCCGTTGTCGCAAATTTAACATTTTTCTTTTATTGTCTATGGCGCCTGCAATGAAGTTATTTCTTATGTAGAGTTTTGAGATACTGAGAGCTTCCTGTCCAAACCCGCCAATCCGGTTTGCTCTCTGGTTAGCGCCCAACTGGGGCTACAACCTTCACGCCCTGCTTATTTTGGACTGACCATCATTAGACAGACTCTTCATAGAAAATAATAAAATTTTCTTACACATTGTTTTGAATCGTTTTAGCTGTGTGACCACTTCACTTTGTGATTTATATACACAATTGCAAACTTAATAAATCTTTCCTATTGATATTGCTATCTGAAAAGTACGTCAAACAGCATTTAATTTTTGTTACCTTTAATAAAAAAATATATCACAAATTTAATGTTTAAACATAATCTAAGTCCTATTTCTTGTCTTTATAGGGGCAGGTATCATGGTGCCTCCACCCACACTGAACGATCCTTCATCGAACGCGCTAACGGACGGCCGAGAAGACGACGGTCAATACAGAGAGGACCCCAAGATCTACGAGGACCCCAAGTACAACGGCAGAGCTCAGTCCAGACCCAGCTCTTTCAGACAGTACCAGCAACCGGCGCAGCCTGAGCCACAGTACCAGGAACCTCAGTACCGCCCTCAACCCACCTTCCAGCAGCAGAACTATCAACCGCAGCCCACCTACCAACAGCCCCAACCCCAGCAGCAGCAGTACCAACCGTCGCAGTTCCGGTCTTCCCCCCTGTACACCCAGCAGACCAGCCTCTTCAACCAGGCACCTCAGCAGTTCCCGCAGCAAGACAACCGTCCAGTGAGCCAGATCTACCACCAACAGCCCCAGTTCTCGTACCAGGCGTATACGCCGCAACCGTACCAGCAGAGCTACCAGCAGAGCTTCCAGCCCCAGAACTATCAACAGCAGAACTACCAGGGCCAAAATTTCAACCCCTTCTCTGGCCACCCAGCCCAGAACTTCGACCCCAACACCGGGTCTTACTCGATCAACTTCACTGGTTAGTTACAGACGGGTATAGCGCACAACTTGTAAATACAATTTAAGGGTAGTTTATAATGATACAGATTTTATTCCCGTAGGGAGTGAAGTTATATATTTTAATCTTTAAATGTATCCTTACTTTTGTACTTTAGAATCGAATTGGACCATTTCATTTGTCAAGAAATATTTTTACGTTTATTTTTATTTTTACATGGATTTTTTGTGTTTTAATGAAAATTGCTATAAAATATTGTGATTCTTTTTAAGTAAAATACTTTGTTTCATAATGAGGAAAATTTTAAACGTAAAAATAATTCTCGATGAAATATTATAAATAAGTTTATACAGTTTTTGTACATTTTAGTACTAGTCAATGTTTGC